>PVJN01019593.1:0-37156 GCA_004026805.1 Lasiurus borealis
CGAGCTGTTAGAATCCATGCCATTTTGCACGAGAACATGAGTCATTGCATTGCCATTGCCAGTGGCACCTTTAAGAACTAAACCGAGCCGAGACCGGTGTGGCTCAGTGGATAGAGCATCAGCCTGTGGACTGAAAGGTCCTAGGTTCGATTCCGGTCAAGGGCATGTACCTGGGTGGCGGGCCGTCCATCCCCAGTGGGGGGGGGGGGGGTGCAGGAGGCAGCTGATCGATGTCTCTCTCTCATCCATGTTTCTAACTCTCTATCCTTCTCCCTTCTTCTCTGTAAAAAACCAATAAAATATATATTTTTTTAAAAAAAGAACCAAACCAAACCAAGCCTCATCCTTAGCATCTGCAGGAGTGTTTACAGGACTAAAGGCACATTATCATTTTAAAGTCCTTTACTTTACGTAAGTCTTTATAGTGACAGTAACTCCAGGAGAGGGTAATGCAGGCGCAGAGAATCACGTTAATTAAAGAGCGAACGCCAGGCAGATGCCAACCTGCCGGACAGTCACCTGCATTTCGTCCAGTTTCGACTGGATGTCTGGAGGGAAGTCGCCCGCCGCGCAGCTGAATGGGTCAAAGGGCTCGGCTCCGAACAGGTCTCGCTCTGGACACAGAAGACAGCGACGCGGTTTGTGAATGAAGAGGCAGACGGGTAAAGAGATCCTGCATGACTAGTAACCACCACCCTCCATGCTGCCTTCCCCGAGCTTTCCGGCTCGTTCACTGCCAACCCGGAGGCACAGATTCACCAACGTAGGAGGCGTCTCTGCCCGGGGCTCCCTCATACCCAACCCTCCGAACACGCGGTAACCAGTACGTTCCGTGTGGTTACAGTGAGTGAGCTCCTCGCCGAGATGGCCCCGTCCACCCAAAGACCCCCGAGTGCATGCCGTGTGCAGGACGGACAGGCTGGGAGGCGGTTTTACTCTAGTTCACGTGTGAGTGAATCTCAGAAAACGTTTAAGGCCGTGGTTCTCAGCCTTTCTAATGCCGCGACCCTTTAATACAGCTCCTTAGGTGGTGGTGACCCCCACCATAAAATGTCCGTTACTACAGTGGTACCTCGAGATACGAGTTTAATTCGTTCCATAACTTTGAGGCGTGGGAAACTATGAGACGCTCGAGTCTCGGTAAACGGGTGGGTCGTGTGCAGCCGGCCGATCCGAGCGATGGATGACTCCTATCTCAACTGTTGCTCGTATTTCAAAGCAAAAATCGCTCGCTCAACGTCTTGTATCTCAAAAACCTTGTATGTTAGGGCACTCGTATCTCAAGGTACCACTGTATTTCATAACTGTAATTTTTCTACTGCTAATGAATTGTAATGTACATATCCGTGTTTTGCGATGGTCTTAGGCTCTACAGTAGCGGTTCTCCACCTGTGGGTCGGGACCCACAAGTTGAGCATCACTGGCAAGGTCTCCTAAGACCGTTGTAAGACACAGGTATTTATATGTTGATTCATAACGGTAGAAAAATGACAGTTATGAAGTAGCAGCAAAAATAATTTTACTGTTGGGGGTCACCACCACAGGAGGAGCTGTATGAAAGGGTCGCAGCTTTAGAAAGGTGGAGAACCACTGGTTTTAAGGGAGAGCATCTCACCGGGGCGCTATGATTTCCTGTCTCCTTCCCAGAAAACCCTTGGTCCTGGTATCATCCCAGCCTCAAAACGCTCTTTCTGTCCCTAGATTTTAACCTTCTCCTTCATCACAAAAGAAGCTTCCGCGTTAAAACGGATGGCTGTGATGGATAAGGCTGTGGCCCGTTATCTAGTTGGAAAAGGGATTTTTTAACGGTTGTGAAATTTCTCTCCTTGGAATCAATCCACATGAAACCCTGGCTGACCGTAAAGGAATGTGGAGTGAGAGAGGGGCTGGGGATGTGTAATTCAATCAGACGCGCCTTTTCAGGAAACTGTGACCGCCCTCTGAAGGCCGTGCCGTGTTTGAGAAACACCACTCAGGTGGCTGTATCCTCGACAGTGCTCCTCCCCTCCCGTGATTCCCGCTTCTCCAGGTATGACTTAGGGGGTTGGGGAGGGAAGAGGCAGATTCACATATGAAATAAGTTAACAAATGAGCCCGAAACCTGGGCCTGTGCCCTAACCAAGAATCAAACCGTGACCTCCTGGTTCCTAGGTCGATGCTCAACCACTGAGCCACACCGGCCGGGCTCATTCAATTTTTTAATTACCAAAGTGATTGTCACTCGTGGGAGACCTCTCACTCTTCAGATAGATGCTTACAAGTCCTGAGTTCTGGTAAGAATTGTATAAACGTAAGAGGGAGATGTCATTTATTGCCCAAACAAAGACACTCTGAAGAGCGGGAGGTCTCCCACGAGTGACAACTACTTTGGTCATTAAAAAATTGAATGAGCCCAGCTGGCGTGGCTCAGTGGCTGAGCATCGTCGCCCTATGAACCAGGAGGTCAGGGTTCAATTTCCCGTCGGGGCACAGGCCCGGGTTGCGGGCTCCATCCCCAGTGTGGGACGTGCAGGAGGCGGCCGATCCATGATTCTCTCCCCTCATGGATGTTTCTCTTTTTCCCTTCCTCTCTGACATCAATTAAGAAATATGCCAACAGAACATTTTAACGAGCTTTTTAAGAAATGCAGTTTCGCGTGAAGAGTCGGCGGCCATCACAAGTATACAGATGGCAGCAAGGCCGGTGGTCTGCCTCGATCCGCCTCACACTCACTGGTCTCGGCGGCTCGGCCGGGCACGGGGGGTGGCTGCGTGCCGTTGGGCGTGGGTGCCAGGGGCGGGTGGGAGGCAGGAGAGAAGGGCACCATGTCGAAGATGTCCGTGGAGGGCGACCGGGGAGACACGCTGCCAGCCTGCGGGGACAGAGGAAGGTCAGTTTAGGGCAACGGTGCCTGTAGACCAGCGGTTCTCAACCTGTGGGTCGCGACCCCTTTGGGGGTCGAACAACCCTTTCACAGGGATCGCCTGAGACCACCGGAAAACACCTATTTCCCATGGTCTTAGGAACCAACACACCGCTCCTTGGTGTAGCCAAGTGTAGCCATGTCGTTTAGTGTTGTCCTAGGAAGACTGTTACCCATGCTACACCACGATTCAAGACAACATTTCATTTATTTGTCATTAGAAATAAATATGTCACAATATGTAATTACCTATTGTTTTTGTGATGAATCCCTATGCTTTAATGATGTTCCATTTGTAACAACGAAAATACATCCTGCCTATCAGATATTTACATTACAGTTCATCACAGTAGCAAAATGGCACTGATGAAGTAGCAACAGAAATAATTTTATGGTTGGGGGTCACCACCACGTGAGCAACTGTCTTAAAGGGTCTCGGCCTTAGGAAGGTTGAGAACCACTGGCGCAGACCCGCTGCCGTGGTAACTACTGCACTCCATGTAAAACGTATGGATGACAAATCCCGCCCTCGGTGCCCAACACAATGAACTGCTGGCAGCTCCAGGCGGGCCCAGCAGTGGTGCTAAACGCCCAGGAGCAAGAGAGCCAGAGAACATTCCTGCAAGAAGGTCCTCGAAGACGCTGGCGAGCCCCGTGACAGCCCGTTCCAGGCGGCCGGAAGCAGGCCTGGGCTTCGGTGTGTGACCACAAGCACAGTGGTACCTCGAGATACGCGTGCCCTAACCTACGAGATTTTTGAGATACGAGCCCTCAAGCGAGCGATTTTTGCTTTGAAATACGAGCAACAGTTGAGATAGGAGTCATCGCAAGGATCGGCCGGCTGCACATGACCCACCAGTTTACCGCGACTCGGCGTCTCATCGTTTCCCACGCCTCAAGGTTACGAAACGAATTAAACTCGTATCTCGAGGGACCGCTGTAGCTGCCATTCGCATCCAAGAGCCGACGTGTTAGCAGTGACAAGACATGACTGCAGGGATCTATCTCGCTTAAGATTATACGTGTTAGCCGGAACCGGTGTGGCTCAGTGGACGGAGCGTCGGCCTGCGGACTGGAAGGTCCCAGGTTCCATTCCGGTCAAGGGCACGGACCTTGGTTGCGGGCACATCCCCAGTGGGGGCTGTGCCCGGAACACCTGTGAGCTGGGGACCGTGAGGCATCAGCCGCCAGGATTCCCTCCTCCCCTCCCTGAAAGCGCGCACTGGGGCTGCGCACTCACCCGAGAGGCCGGCTCCTGGCTGGTGCGCAGCTGGCTTTCCAGATCCTGGACCTTGTTTCTAAGCTCCACGTTCTCCGTCTCCAAGTCTTGAATCTAAAAGGCAAAGGGTCCCTGAGCAGACCTGCCATCCTCCCGCCGGCCCGGGCGGTGTCGGCGGCTCTGGTCCCAGCGGCGGCTGTGGAGAGGGGCTCCTGGTCTTGGAAAACATCGCCACGCGCTGGCTCGTCCGACGTGGGAAAAGCTTGGGGCCCACAAAGGAGCGCCGGGTCCCCGGGCCTCAGACCCGTGACGTCTGGCGTGTGTGTGCGTGTGCGTGCACCAGGCATGTTCCTGCTCCCATGCCTTGCCTGTGCTCCCGCGGGCAGTGCAGTCTCGCCTGCGACCTGGCAGAGTCACCGCAGGCCAGGAAGGCGCTCGTGGTGGCGCTGAGGAGTGTCAGGGGTGTCACTGGCTCGGACCCGGGTCTGCGCGGGAAGCCACTTACCCAGCCTCCGCCACAGCCGCCGCTGCTGCTCTGATCCCCGCGAGAAGCATCGGGAGGGAGTGAAGCAAAGTCACATGAGAACGCTACCCTCTTGCAGGAATCCAACACGACAGGGTTAACAACCGCGCACCGTGGGCCGGGGAGCGAGGGCCGGGGGCCCGGTGGGGGACACGGGACCGAGTGTGGGGCGTGGGGAGGATGGCGGCTGCTACTCTGTCTGCGGGTACACGGTTCCCCGGTGCTGCTGGTACACGTGACACCGCCTGCCCGCCCGCCCGCCCGCCCGGGGTACTCACTCTCTTCTGGAGCCCGGCGATCTGCTTCCGCGTCTCCACGTCCTTGCCCCCGGATTCCAGAAACTTCCGGTACGCCAGGTTGAAGGCTTGGCCGATGGTTAGGGTGATCTCCTCGGCCTTCACCCGGAGAAAGCAAAGGCCATGAGTGGGCAGCAGCCACATCCTGTCCGACTGGGCTCCGGCTCCAGAACACCCTTCCCCGGGGATCCCTCCCTCCCACGGGCAGCGGCGGGGGCAGAGGAGAGGGCTGAGCAAAGGTCTCGCTGCTAAAGTGACAACCCAATGCCACCCCCCGACTCAGCCGCGATGTGAAAACCAATGTGCCAGGCGTGGCTCAGTGTCCACCTAGGAGCCAGGAGGTCACGGTTCCATTCCCGGTCGGGACACATACTCGGGTGGCGGGCTCGATCCCCAGTGTGGGGCGTGCAGGAGGCAGCCGATGCATGATGCTCTCTCATCACCGATATTTCTCTCTCTCTCTCCCCATCTCCCTTCCTCTCTGGGATCAATAAAATTAGATTTTTTAAAAATAAGACACGCCCTAGCCGGCTCGGTTTAGTGGATAGAGCATCAGCCTGTGGACGGAAGGGTCCCAGGTTCGATCCCGGCCAAGGGCACATGCCTGGGTTGTGGGCTTGATGCAAGAGGCAGCTGATCCATAATTCTCTCTCATCATGGATGTTTCTATCTCTCTCTCCTTCTCCTTTCCTCTCTGAAATCAATAAAGTAATATATTTTTTAAAAATTAAAATTAAAAATAAGACAAACACATCTATTTATGACGTTAACATGAAGCTGGGTAAAATCATTAATTGAATGCTTCACAAAAGTCACACCCATGAAACCATCTAGGCCCGGGAATTTCTCTTTTAATTAAGTATTAAATTACAAATTCAGTTCCCTTTATATTGATAGTTATAGGCTATGCAAATTAATATAATGAGAGCAAACGGAACCTTGAGGTAAGAATAAGAGAATGGCCGAAACCGGTTTGGCTCAGTGGATAGAGCGTCGGCCTGCGGACTGAAAGGCCCCAGGTTCGATTCTGGTCTAGGGGCATGCACCTTGGTGGCGGGCACATCCCCAGTGTGGGGTGTGCAGGAGGCAGCTGATGGATATTTCTCTCTCATCGATGTTCCTAACTCTCTATCCCTCTCCCTTCCTCTCTGTAAAAAATGAATAAAATATATTTAGAAAAAAAAAAAAAGAATAAGAGAACGGGATTTGGAGGTTGATGGATCGGGCTGGGCTGACAGGGGAGCAGTTAGGCATCCACCAGGCTGGCAGGGGAGCAGTTAGGCATCGACCAGGCTGGCAGGGGAGCAGTTAGGCATCGACCAGGCTGGCAGGGGAGCAGTTAGGCATCGACCAGGCTGGCAGGGGAGCAGTTAGGGGCTATCGATCCCCTTTGAGACCATTCATGAAAGCGATGCTAATTTGGGGCGGGAGGGGAGCTCGGACCCTTGCTCTTCGGAGCCGAGACTCCGTCACCGGCCGCAGCATCATGTGGCAAGCGCGCTGCATGTGATTCCCTGAGCTCCAGCCCCATCAACACGGAACTGTGTTTGAATAGAAGCCAAAGAGCTCTGCTCTGAACGGCCCCCTTCTCTGAGTGCTGAGCCCCAAACGGTATGAGCCGGCGCTCTAGTCCCCACACTCTCAGCCGTCCGAAAACACAACGCTCACACGCTGTCCTCCAAGAGAATAACGAACACCTCGGGGAATTAAAATCACTAAGTCAGGGGCAAGCAATGACTACCAGGTAGCAATAAAGTCCACACTGTGAAACTTTATGGACTTTAAAGGGATTCTGGCAAGCTTATCCTATAAAAATAAGGAAGTAATACGCAAATTCACCCTCACACCCTTGCACATGATGGCCGCCCCCATGGGGTCAAAGATGGCCGCCACAAGATGGCTGACAGGAGAGGGTAGTTGTGGGCGACCAGGCCAGCAGGAGAGGGTAGATGTGGGGGATCAGGCCAGCAGGGGGCGACCAGGCCGGCAGGAGAGGGCAGTTGGGGGCAACCGGGCTGGCAGGGGAGGGCAGTTGGGGGCGACCAGGCCAGCAGGGGAGGGCAGTTGGGGGCGATCAGGCTAGCAGGGAGGTCATTTGGGGGCAGCCAGGCCTGCAGGGGAGGGCAGTTGGGGGTCGATCGGGCTGATTGGGAGCAGTTAGGCATCGATCAGGTTGGCAGGAGAGTGGCTAAGGACCATCAGGCAGGCAGACAGACGGTGAGTTGGGAGCCAGCAGTCCCAGATTGTGAGAGGGATGTCGGACTGGACCTAAACCAGCACTCAGACACCCCCCGAGGGGTCCCAGATTGGAGAGGGTGCAGGCTGGGCTGAGGGACACCCTCCCCTTACCCCCGACCAGTGCACAAACTTCACACACCGGGCCTCCAGTGTTTAAGTGATCACGTGACCAATTGGATGGGGATCAGATACAGAAAAGCACCGACACCAAGCCGTGAGGAGGTGCACATGCACAACCATCTCTCCTGAGTATTAATGTTTCACAAGACCCCGAGGAGGAGGCTCGTTGCCCGCGTAAGGCAGGAAAGGCAGCCGAGCGCATAAAAGGCCCGTGTGTCTCACACACAGAGGAGGGCGGCGTCACCCTCGCCGCGCACAGAGAGAAACATCTGCAAGCAGTCATGGTTAGCTGGGGACATTAAATATAACGCACTCACTCAGCGGGATGTGTTTCAAAACCACTGGGGCCCACAGAAAACCCCTTATTGTGCACACAGCATCCCTCCGCTGGGTCAGCATTTTTCTTCCTGAGGAAACGCTCATCCAAGTCCCCAAAGAGGCGTTTATGCCAATTAGGTTAGCGCATGAGTTTGCCTTTTTTTAAAGAGCGCTGTAGCCTAGAGCAGCGGTTCTCAACCTTCCTCATGCTGCGGCCCTTAAATTCAGTCCCTCGTGTGGTGGTGACCCCCCAGCCATCACATTGTTGTCGTCGTTACGTCATCGCTGCCATGTTGCGTCATGTAAAGATCTGTGTTTGCCGATGGCTTAGGCAACCCTGTTAGCGGTTCTTTTTTTTTTTTTTAATTTTTTTTTTATATATTTTATTTTGATTTTTTAAAATATATTTTTATTGATTTTTCACAGAGAGGAAGGGAGAGGGATAGAAAGTCAGAAACATCGATGAGAGAGAGACATCGATCAGCCGCCTCCTGCACGCCCCACAGTGGAGATGTGCCCGCAAGCAAGGTCCATGCCCCCGACCGGAATCGAACCTGGGACCTTTCAGTCAGCAAGCCGAAAGGTCTATCCACTGAGCGAAACCCATCTCAGCTGTTAGCAGTTCTTAACCTGGGGTTGAGAACTGCTACTGTAGAGCCTAAGACCATTGGAAAACACAGATCTTTACATGACGATTCATTAACAGCAGCAAAATGACAATGATGAAGTGGCATTGAAAATACTTTTATGGTTGGGGTCACCACCCCATGAGGAACTGTATTAAAGGGTCGAGGCGTTAGGAAGGTTGAGAACCACTGGACTCTAAAAGACAGAGATATTAACACGTTCTGCTGAAACACCGTCTTTTCCTTTAAGGAAAAATCACTGCGTATCTATTGTCCGCCTGTTGTAGGACTATGTGGGCAAATACAAAAGGTGTTTGTTTGCAAGAAGCTCACATACTGAAGACAGACATGAACTGCAGGAAAGTGACAGTAATAATACCATCCTCTGACATTAGGACAGCCTGAAAAATGAACAAATTCATGAACTAGGTTCCTTTCTGCCTCAGCCAAGGAAGTCTCGGAGGTGAGGTGCTCTTCCGCCATTAAAGACATCGGCAGGCTGAAACCGGTGTGGCTCAGTGGATAGAGCATCGGCCTGCGGACTGAAGGGTCCCAGGTTCGGTTCCGGTCAAGGGCTTGGACCTTGGTTGCAGGCACATCCCCAGTGGGAGGTGTGCAAGAGGCAGCTGATCGATGTTTCTCTCTCATTGACGTTTCTAACTCTCTATCCCTCTCTCTTCCTCTCTGTGAAAAATCAACAAAAATATTTTTTAAAAAAGAAAGAAAAGATACCAGCGGATGAGCGTCGACCCAGGCACCCCGAGGCCACCACTCAGATTCCCCGTCAGGGCATAGGCCCTGGCGGCAGGCCTGATCCCCAGCAGGGCCGTGAGGGTGTGCAGGGAGCAGCCGAACGAAGTTGATGTTTCTCTCTCATCACTGATGTTTCTCTCTCTCTCTCCCACTCTCTTTCTCTTCATCTAAAATCAATAAAAACATACACTTGGAAAAAAGAAAAGTCAGTGGTGGCTGCCATGTGGCTTGGAATTCACGCCTTCTGCTTTACCACGGGACCTTGGACCAGGTCAGGGTCAGCATTAGCTTATGCTGACCATCAAGTGCCGAAACCGAACATTTTTCACTGATAGAAAGACGTGGCCAGGAAGCCCAAAGGCTGGTCAATAACCTTCATCGCTCTCATCACTCACTGTTGAGTGGAGACTTTGTTAGCTGAAGCCTGAAGTGGCCTCCACCTCCGTTTGTCTTCTGTATTTCTGTTCTTGGAATTTCCTGCCTAAAGGCTATGGGTGTGTCCCAGAGTCTCCATAAAAGGGAGAGCCAGGCCAGAGCAGGGGGTAGCCTTCTCTCTAGAGCAGCGGTTCTCAACCTTCCTAAGGCTGTGACCCTTTAAGACAGCTCCTCATGGGGTGGTGACCCCCAACCATAACATGATTTCCGTGGCTGCTTCATCACTGTCATCTTGCTACTGTTATGAACTGTAATGTAAATATCTGATAGGCAAGATGTGTTTTCGTTGTTACAAATGGAACATCATGAAAGCCTAGGGATTCATCACAAAAACAATACGTCATTATATATTGTGAAATATTTATTTCTAATGACACATAAATGAAATGTTGTCTTGAATCGTGGTGCAGCATGGGCAACCGTCTTCCTAGGACAACAGTAAACTGCATGGCTACACTTGGCGACACCGAGGAGCGGTGTGTTGGTTCCTAAGACCATGGGAAATAGGTGTTTTCTGCTGGTCTTAGGCGACCCCTGTGAAAGGGTCATTCGACCCCCAAAGGGGTCGCGACCCACAGGTTGAGAACCGCTGCTCTAGAGGAAGGCTTCCCACCTGGCCCCCCAATATTCCCAAATGAATGCTTTTCTAGTCTCTCTTTTCATTTGCCTGCGGCCTCCTCCAGAACCCGAACCCTGAACCAGAACCTGGAACCACGCGGGACGGGAAAGGGGCTCCCACAATCAAAACCCGGGGTGGTTTTCCTTCCGATCCCGGACGAATCATCGCGGAACTTCGCTTGAGAATTCCCTGTGAACCTCAGGCTACACTCACAGGGGCCCACTCTCCCCCGTGTGCAGGCACACACGTGTGCACACACCTTCCACGACTCCATCGCCTTTCGCTGTGGTTCGGTGAGAAGGGAGCCCCCCTCGTCCTCGTCCGGACAGGACGGTCCCTGAGTGAGTCCGGCCCCGCTCGCATCCCAGACCCAGCGAACGCCAGACACAGGAGGATCCCAGCCTGGGCCGCAGAGGGCCCCGCCCTGGCCCCGCCCACTTACACACTTCTCGCTGTCGAACACGTAGCAGAGGTGCTTGTTGGACTCGGAGTCCTTGCAGATGAAGGTGAAGATGCGCTTGTCCGTCTTGTCGTCCGCGCAGAACGATATCCGGTGCAGCTGGCAGTTGTGCTGCACTTCCTGCGGACACGCACACACACACATGTGAGGGGCTGGGCTTCCTGTGGACACGCACACACACACATGTGGGGCGCTGGGCTTCCTGCGGACACGCACACACACACACATGTGAGGGGCTGGGCTTCCTGCGGACACGCACACACACACATATGAGGGCTGGGCTTCCTGCGGACACGCACACACACATGTGAGGGACTGGGCTTCCTGCGGACACGCACACACACACACGTGAGGGGCTGGGCTTCCTGCAGACACGCACACACACACACACACACACGTGTGAGGGGCTGGTGATTCCCTGACACCCGCTGGGGCTGGGCTTCCTGCAGACACGCACACACACACACGTGAGGGGCTGGGCTTCCTGCGGACACGCACACACACACATGTGAGGGGCTGGGCTTCCTGCGGACACGCACACACACACACATGTGAGGGCTGGGCTTCCTGCGGACACGCACACACACACGTGAGGGGCTGGGCTTCCTGTGGACACGCACACACACACAAGGAGACTGGTCCATTCTATGAACACCAGCATGGGTGCTGTGTGGGCTGGGTGCCATGGGGGTGGGTCCCATGTGGGGGCGGGTGCCATGGGGGTGGGTGCCATGGGGGTGGGTGCCGTGTGCAGAGGAGCCACTGGCTGTAGGGCGCGGGCCATGGGCTCGGACAGCGGCTGGAGGGTGACACCGGCCACGCCAGGCCCAGCCCGGACACTCTCAGGACAATGCAGCCTCGACCTCCCCCTGCTCGCCACTCCCTCCGCCCCCCTCTCCCACAGCGGGGGCTCCCCTCAGAGGCCCGCGCTGCTTCCGCTCACAGCACAGCACACGCGAGGACAGGCCCGCATGGACGTGTCACTGACAGACAGAGGCTCCGGCCAGGCACACGCTCACGTTTACAACACGGCTCGGTCACAGGGAGGCTCCGGGGCGGACACGCACACCCGCCTCACCTTGGTTTTGGGCTCCAGGATCTTCACCCCGTAGATGGAAATTTGCAGCTCCACCTTGGGGATCTTCTGGCCTTCGGACTTCTTGATGTGCCTCGCAAACTGCCGATGAAAAACCAGTCACACACTGTAACTGTTCCCATGAAGAATGAACACGCACATACATACATACAGTGGTGCCTCGAGATACGAGTTAATTCGTTCCGTCACCCTGAGGCGTGGGAAACTATGAGACGCTCGAGTCGAGGTAAACGGGTGGGTCGTGTGCAGCCGGCCAATCCTTGCGATGAGTCCTATCTCAACTGTTGCTCATATTTCAAAGCAAAAATCGCTCGCTCGACGGCTCGTATCTCAAAAATCTCGCATGTTAGGGCACTCATATCTCGAGGTACCGCTGTATATATATATAAATTTGTGTTGAACTTTTCAATTAATTATTGCCCATGGTAAAGTACGAAAGGCCCGGTGCATGAAATCCGTTCCTCGTCCCCTCCCCCGCACCCCACCGTTCTCCGTCAGACGCGGAAACGGGGGGAGAGAGAGAGAAGAAATGGGGGGAAATGGAATTTCCTCGCTCCTTAGTCTCCCAGCGGACGGCTGGTCCCGGCCTGGCTCGGAGCCCAGCAGGGCGGGGTCGACTCATTGGGGTGAGTGTTCGCTGTGAGCACCCCCTCCCACTCCGGGCAGATGTGACTCTAGGGGTGTAGCCCCCACCCCTACCCTCCCCTGGAGCAGGAGGCGAGGGCCTGGCTGGAGAGTGTGACCCGCAGAGGCCAGCGCCCTGCCTGCCTGGAGGAGGGGGGAGGGGGAGAGGGGGAGAGGGAGGAGGAGGGGGAGGGAGGGGCTTTATTCTCCTGGGGGACGGCTGGCTGTCAGCTGTCTGTCCGCCCCAGGGTGCAGGCAGCCTCCTTCTTTTCTGTAAGAAGCGTCCTCACTTCTGCACAGAACTCCACGAATTCGGGCCAGAGGGTTTTTGTGCTGTTTTTTCTTTCTTTTTTTTTTTTAATATATTTTATTGATTTTTTATAGAGAGGAAGGGAGAGGGATAGAAAGTCAGAAACATCGATGAGAGAGAGACATCCATCAGCTGCCTCCTGCACATCCCACAGTGGAGATGTGCCAGCTACCAAGGTACATGCCCCCTACCGGAATCGAACCCGGGACCTCTCAGTCTGCAGGCCGACGCTCTATCCACTGAGCCACACCGGTTAGGGCTATGCTGTTTTTTCTTGAAGAGATTGGTTCTGCCTCAGTGAGAATCAACGCAACCCGGCTCTCAGCTCTCGCCCAAAGAGAGAGGGCGGCATGGCTGTGCTTTTCCCGTCTCCTCCCCCCAACGTGCTGCAGAGAGAGCACCTGGGGACGTGGCAGGGGCGGCTCTCCCAGCACCCGCACGTGGGACCCGGGACCAGCCCCTCCCGGCCGCTCCCTCCGTCCAGGGGACGAGCATCGGCCGCCCAGCCTCCCACAGCTGCATCCACATGGCCGGCACCTGCTCCTGGTGCCCCAAGGGCTGGGCACAGAGCACCCACTAAGAGCTCCCATCTGCTGGGCTATGGCTGTTCTGCCAGAAAAAAAAAAATAGGAGAAAGAAAAATAAAAAGAAAGAGAAAGAGAAAGAGAAAAAGGAAGAAAGGAAGAAAGGAAAGAAGGAAGGAAGGGAGGGAGGGAGGAAGGAAGGAAGGAAGAGAGGAAGGAAGGAAGGAAGGAAGGAAGGAAGGAAAGAAGGAAGGAAGGAAGGAAGGAAGGAAGGAAGGAAGGAAAGAAGGAAGGAAGGAAGGAAGGGAGGGAGGAAGGAAGGAAGGAAGAGAGGAAGGAAGGAAGGAAGGAAGGAAAGAAGGAAAAAAAGAAGGAAGGAAGGAAGGAAAGGAGGAAGGGAAGAAGGAAGGAAGGAAGGGGGGAAAAACAGGCGAAGGCAGGGAAGGGGAAACAGAGGGAAACGAGGAAAACCACCATAAAATATGGGGCCTCTCGGTGCGGGCGTGGCCTCTGCTTCCCCTGAGAATAAGGATTGTGTCCGGGGCCAGTGGCTGAGTCCACCCAGGAACTGGGAGGTCACGGTTCGATTACAGGTCAGGGCACAGGCCTGGGTTGCAGGCTCCATCCCGGCAGGAGGTAGCCGACCAGTGATTCTCTCTCCTCACGGATGTCTCTCTCTCTCCCTCTCCCTTCCTCTTGCTTTAAAAAATTAAACAGTGTCTCGTTACCGAGAGAGAGTGAAGTCGAATGGAAAAAAACTGCCAGAGTGGATTTCACAGAACTTGAGAGCTACGTTTCCGGCTGAGCACACGGCCTGAACCTTCTGAAATGGTACCAATTGTATTTGTAAAAACAATTCCAATTAAATTCCTCACAACAGCACCGGTGTTAGGTAGAAGTCGAAAGGATTTTTAAATGATCAGATCTCATAGAATTCGGTGTTTCCTTACACCTCAGGCTAAAACACACTCAAGAAATACAAAACATGATGTTTTGGCGAGTACATACTCGCTTACAAAACTTTTTACATTTCAGGAAAACATACATTCTCCACAAGACGACAGGGAAGTGGCATTCAATAAAACAGTCAGTTTTTAAAATCTTTCTGAGAAGTGATCAGGCATAATTACACACATGAGCATGAAAAGTAAACGACTGAAAACCTCATAAGTGTTCCATCATATTGCATTGATCTAAAATTTTCATTCCTTTTAAGTCAAAGGCCAGTATATTAACATGGCAAACTTTAAAAAAACTTTAGTGGCTATAAAATGTTACCGTAGCCAACGCAAGCGAAATAAAACACTTGGCTCCGGCGGGTGACAGAGCGGCCAGAAAGCTGAGATTGAGACTCACAGGCAGGAAATGGGGGTGTGTGCACACCATTAAGGGGTGCGTTTATTTTTAGTGGAGCCACAGCGCCATCTTCTGGCCGCTTCAGCATTAACAGAAGTAAAAATTCTCTAAAAAAATGTAAATAATATACTTCGTGTTGTAGCCTCAAGCGTACACACAAAAAAACTTTAAAATAGGTTAAAAACACCGTTTCATTCATTTTCACTGGTTCCGGAATCATCACCCTCAGATATACTTTCCAAATCGAAATGTCATTTGCAATCACGCGAAGATGGCTTCTCACAAACACATTTGCTCTGGAAGGTATTTAAAAGGCTGAGCCACGCCATGTGATTTTTAAAAAAATATATATATTTTTTATTGATTTCTTACAGAGAGGAAGGGAGAGGGATAGAGAGCTAGAAACATCGAAGAGAGAGACATGGATCAGCCGCCTCCTGCACGCCCCCCACTGGGAATCCAAAACAGAAATAACCTGTGGACTGTGGGCAGAGAGGCAGGGGTGGGCGTGGGCAAACAGACGCAGGGAGCACAGAGGTACCCACTCCAGGTACAGAGTCAGTCAAACTGGGAGTGAGGCTCAATTCATGATCTAGACTAACAAAGCGCCATATGCTAATTAGACCGGACAGCCGAATGACCTTCCGGACGCAGCCGGGGGCTGCGAGAGCCAAGCCCCTGGCACAAATTCCCTGCACCGGGCCTCTGGTGCTGTGTCTTTGAAAGCTGCTAAGAGAGCAGAACTGAGTTTTCATCAGAAAACAAGGGAGAGGGAGAGAGAGAGATAGATAGAGAGAAACATCAGTGATGAGAGAGAATCACTGATCGGCTGCCTCCTGCACGCCCCGCAGTGGGGATCCAGCCTGCAAACCGGATCCGCTGGCTGATGCTCAGCTGCTGAGCCATGCCTGCCAGGCTGATACTCTTAACGATTCAACAGCTGTTACATCCCTAGCGGCTGGGTGAGGGCAGGCGGCCGGGCAAGCTGAGGGCAAGCTACTGGGTGCGGTTCACCGTTACACAGAGAAACTGCCCTTGGAAAACTGTGAGTGGGCCACCCTTTTTTTTTTTAAATATATTTTATTGATTTGTTACAGAGAGGAAGGGAGAGGGATAGAGAGAAACATCGATGAGAGAGAGACATCCATCAGCCGCCTCCTGCACACCTCCTCCTGGGGATGTGCCCGCAACCAGGATACACGCCCTTGACCAGAATTGAACCTGGGACCCTCCAATCCGCAGGCCGACGCTCTCTCCACTGAGCCACACCAGTCTCGGCAGTGTGCCACCTTGAAAACCAACGATTGTGTGTTCACACTTAACCCAGTGACGTGCACTCAGGCGGCCGTTTCTAACGGGGAAGCCATTTCTCCCACCGAGGTGCTCGCACTTGGAACGCCCCTCGGTCTGCTGACCACTGACCCGGGTCCACACACCAGCCGCTGCTCGAGGGGTGGGGGTGGGGGAGGGGGAGGAAGGGACTGGCCTACCTTCAGCTTCCGCACGGCGTCCCGGACGACCTCGGTGCCCTTGGCCTGCTCCACCTCGGTGCTGCCGAGAAACTGAGAGAGGCAGGGGTGAGACGTGACCACAGCCAGCGGCACGGCGTGAGGGGCCAGACCTGGCTCCGCTGAGGGTGCGGCTCCCACAAACCCGACCCCCACCCGCAGGGAAGGCGCTCGTGCGCGTCCTTTACATGCCATCAACTCCATGAGAGTGTCAGTGTGGGGCTGGAGCACATAAACTCTTTTATTTTATTTATTTGTTTGTTTATTTATTTATTTATTTATTTATTTATTTTTTAAATATATTTTATTGATTTTTCAGAGAGGAAGGGAGAAAGTCAGAAACATAAATGAGAGAGAAACATCGATCAGCTGCCTCCTTCACGCCCTCCACTGGGGATGTGCCCACCACCAAGGTCCATGCCCTTGACCGGAATCGAACCCAGGACCCTCCAGTCCGCAGGCCGACGCTCTATCCACTGAGCCACACCGGTTCCGGCAAGGATCACATCAACTCTTACTGTTCAACTACTAAAACTCATCCGCCTCTTAAAATACGAGCCTTTAAGACACCCAGTACCTACCATCCCCCAAAGCTACAGGCCAAACTACATTAAAAAATAAATAAATAAAACAGCCGAAACCGGTATGGCTCAGTGGATAGAGCGTCGGCCTGAGGATTGAAGAGTCCCAGGTTCGATTCCGGTCAAGGGCATGGGCCTTGGTTGCGGGCACATCCCCAGTGGGGGTTGTGCAGGAGGCGGCTGATCAATGTCTCTCTCTCATCGATGTTTCTAACTCTCTATCCCTCTCCCTTCCTCTCTGTAAAAAAATCAATAAAAAATATAAAAATAAATAAATAAATAAAACATATAGCCCAGCCAGCATGGCTCAGAGGTTGAGCACTGACCTATGAACCGGGAGGTCAGGGTTCAATTCCCGGTCAGGGCAGAGGCCCAGGCTGCAGGCTTGATCTCCAGCGAGGAGCGTGCAGGAGGCAGCCCATCCATGAATCTCTCTCATTACTGATGTTTCTTTCTACCTCTCTCTCCTTTACCCTTTCTCTCTGACGTCAATAAAAATATATTAAAAAAAAAATAAAACAAGGATGATCTACAATTTCACTCTATTTTCAAATATGCCCGAAGAGTTTTCAGTTAAAACATCTGAACAATAAAGATAAACTTAAAACAACTTTATCTATAAAAAAAGTTTCATACAAATTAACACACTGGCATATAAAATCCTCTATCCCGGAGAAAATTCATACCCCCTAGACAAAATCCAATTTCATACATAATAAGCTTAGTCGTTTTCTAAAATGATGATGATAAAATGTTGAAGACCAATTCGAATGCAAATAGGAGTATTTTCATCTAAAAAAGCATTTCTATAGAAAGAGCAAATGATCGTTAAATTAACGAAGCGTAATTAATTCCCCAAAGGCATTTTTGGTTACATACTATCAATTATACCCCAAGGTGAGTCGTGAATTTGTCACTTCTTAGATCAATACTAGAGGCCCGGTGCATGCTGGTCATGCACTGGGGGGCCGGGCGGGGGGGGGGGGGGGGGGGGGGGGGGGGGGGGGGGGGGGGGGGGGGAATGCAGGCCAGGCTGAGCAATCGCGTCTGCCCCCTGGTGGTCGGTGTGCCTCACAGCGACCAGTCTTCCTGCCCACATGTCCATCTGTATATCACCCTTTTTTTAAAATATATTTTATTGATTTTTTTACAGAGAGGAAGGGAGAGGGATAGAAAGTCAGAAACATCGATGAGAGAGAAGAAACATCGATCAGCCGCCTCCTGCAAGCCCCACAGTGGAGATGTGCCCGCAAGCGAGGTCCATGCCCCCAGCCGACTGTGAAGGACATGGCAGACGCTGTGAAAGGCTGGTTAGACGTCCGTGCAGATGCCCCAGGCCGTGTCCACTGCTCAGCACCCTGCACCCAGCGGCAGGCTCGGAGGCCCGGGCTGCTGTCTCAGCGCACAGAACGCCTCCACCGACTCGATACACGGAATATGGACAGACTTCACTTAAAATGCTGCGTGAGCCGAAACCGGTGTGCCTCAGTGGCTAGGGCGTCGGCCTGCGGACTGGAAGGTCCCAGGTTTGATTCCGGTCAAGGGCATGTATCCTGGCCGCGGTCACATCTCCAATGTGGGGCGTGCAGGAGGCAGCTGGTCGATGTCTCTCTCTCATCGATGTTTCTAACTCTCTATCCCTCTCCCTTCCTCTCTGTAAAAAAATCAATGAAATATATTTTAAAAAATAAAATAAAATGCTGCTAAGAGGTGGAGGGTGTCCTTGGGGCGGGGGGCGAGGGGGCATCTGTAATGCTTTCGACACTGAAGACACGTTTTAAAAATGCCATGAAGACTCTAGCTCATAGTTGGCTTCCTGTTTTCCCCAAATCCCCACAACTGTCTTCAGTGACTCAGAGCGAGACAGACGCTGAAGAGACGCATCTCTGTCTGTGCTCCTCGTTCCACTCCTTTCCTCCTGCTCCACACGAGCATCTGAGAGCCCGGGTCCCAGCCTCCGCCTGCACTTGCAATGGCCTTTCTGCTCCCCACAGTCAAGGCCAGCAGGTCTGACCGGCTTCTGGGCCAGCAGAGGGCAGTGCTGGCCTTCGTGTGGACCAGGCACCAGTCTGGCTGGCTGGCTCAGTCCCTGGGAGAAGGGTAGGGTGTTACTCCTTCGATGACCACTGAAACAATTAACTAACGGGTCACCGGACCTCCCTGCCATGGCACCGGGCACCATTTACCACACGGAGAGGCTCACTCATAACAGAAACGGGATACATCTTCCACGCGTGTGTAAGTCAGCATGGCCCGTTTTACATAGAGCAGGTTTCCTACGAGATTATTTGTAAGCATTCAGGGAACTCAAGCCGAGACCAGTGTGGCTCAGTGGAGAGAGCGTTGGCCTGTGGACTGAAAGGTCCCGGGTTCGATTCCGGTCAAGGACATGGACCTTGGTGGCAGGCACATCCCCAGTGAGGGGCGTGCAGGAGGCAGCTGACCGATGTCTCTCTCTCATCGATGTTTCTAACTCTCTATCCTTCTCCCTCTCTGTAAAAAAAATCAATAAATATATATTTTTTTAAATAAAAAAAGGAAACTCATGTCTATTTTTTTACCACGTAAAAGTTTCACCCGGAATGCAGTTTGAATAGCTATTGGCGGCGGGATGACTAGTGGGGATTCTAATCTTAAAAGAAGTCGATAACCAGACACGCCGCCTTCTTCGTAAACAAGGCTGCAGAGCCCGAAGCAGGAGGGGCGAACGCTCTTGGCTTTCACTCGATGGCAAGTCAAAAAGATAGAATAACCAGCCGAGACTAGTGTGGCTCAGTGGATAGAGCGTCGGCCTTCGGACTGAGGGGTTCTGGGTTCCATTCCGGCACCAGACGCTGGGGGAGCTCCACGCTGACCTCTCTCGTGAGCGGGAAGCCTGAGCCGCTGCTCGTGAAGGCTCATCCCAGCCCCCGTCCTGCTTGCACCGAGGACACTCGCACGCCTACCTCTCCCCTCATGGGAGTCAGTTACTGATTTTTTAATCCCATGTCTTTTCCTTAAAAAAAAAGTAACGATTGATAGAGAGGAAGGGAGACGGAGAGAGAGAGAGAGAAACATCAGTAATGGGAGAGAATCCTGGACCGGCCGCCTCCTGCACGCCCCCCACTGGGGATGGAGCCCGCAGCCCGGGCCTGGGCCCTGAGGGGGAATGGAACCCTGACCTCCCAGTTCACGGGTGGAGGCTCAGCCCCTGTGCCCCGCCGGTCGGCTGTCTTTCTTTTTTTAAAAAAAATATATATTTTATTGATTTTTCACAGGGAGGAAGGGAGAGATAGACAGTCAGAAACATCTATGAGAGAGAGACATCGATCAGCTGCCTCCTGCACACCCCACACTAGAGATGTGTCTACAAGGAAGGTCCATGCCCCCCGACCAGAATCGAACCCGGGACCTTTCAGTCCGCAGGCCAACGTTCTATCCACTGAGCCACACCGGTCTTGGCTGTCTCTTTCTTTTTACAGACAGCTATTTTTGGGTTTTTCAGCACTTGGAGACGATCATCACTAATCAGCGCCTCTGCCTCGTCGCTGCAGTGTGTAATTAGTCCGTCTTACCCCGCGTGTTTGCTGATCTGATTTGATTTCCCGTGGCCTTTAAAGAAATGAATCTCTTCCTCTTCCCGCCGCTGCTCTGGGAGAATTTCCCAGCTGCCATTTGAAAGTGTAATCCTGGTATTAACACAGACCTTTATGTCTTCATTGAACTCTGCCTAAAAATTTAATAACCCGATTAGCGGTGCGAATTCCGAGTCACATAAAAACGTCCCTTCCCGTATTCAGGATTAGGCTGCCGCGTATTAGTTTTCTGAAGGAGAACGGCACCCACTTTCATTCATCTTCCACTCATCTATCGGGTGTTTGCACCTGTCATTCGCACGCCGCAGCACCGGCTTTGGAAAGAAACCTTTACCCCGCGTACCTGTCATTATAAATAGGACTTCCGTTTCAAGTAAGCTACTTGCTTTTTAGCTTACTTCTTTTTTAAAAAATATATTTATATATTTTATTGATTTGTTACAGAGAGGAAGGAAAAGGGATAGAGAGTTAGAAACATCAATGGGAGAGAAACATGGATCAGCCGCCTCCTGCACACCCCCCACTGGAGTTGTACCCACAAGCAAGGTCCATGCCCTTGACCGGAATCGAACCTGGGACCCTTCAGTCCGCAGGCTGACACTCTATCCACTGAGCCACACCGGTTTTGGCTATTTTATTTATTTATTTATTAATGTAGTTTGGCCTGTAGCTTTGAGAAGTGCCGGCAAGCAGGGTACATGCCCTGACCGGAATCGAACCTGGGATCTTTCAGTCCGCAGGCCAACGCTCCATCATCCCCTGATCCACACCAGTTCTGGCAACTGGGGGTGATTACAGCAGCTGGAGCCAGAGGGGGGACCGTCGCACCCGCCCGGGGCCAACCTGGCCCCTCCCCGATGAGGAGATTCGAACTCAGGAGGAGAAGAGCTGGGAGGGAGGGAGGGAGGTGGGAGGACGGGGAGAAGGCAGGGCCCACCGGAATCGGCGCCGGGATAAACGGACGCCATCCATCCAGTCCTGCGCGTCAGGGAAGGACGTTCAGAAAACTGCGGGGCGAGGGCCCCCTGCCTGTGTGACCCCGCTGGCCCCGGGGGTGGGGGAGGGGCTCCCACTGCCTGAGGAGGACGCAGTCAGCCCAGCCGAGTTCCCCTGAGACCTGGGACCCGGTGCACGCACCAGGCAGCACCCACCCCACCATGTGCAGGTTCAGACCCAGCGGCCGGCGGCCCTCCTCTCTCCTCTCTCCTCTGTCCTCTCTCCTCGCCTCCTCTCTCCTCTGTCCTCTCTCCTCGCCTCCTCTCTCCTCGCTCCTCCCTCCTCCCTCCTCCCTCCTCCCTCCTCTCTCCTCACGCCTCTCTCCTCTCTCCTCGCCTCCTCTCTCCTCGCCTCCTCTCTCCTCTCTCCTCTCTCCTCTCTCCTCGACGTGGGCGCCGGGTGCTCATTAACACCGCCCGCCACCGGCAGCGAGGGCAGAGGATCGAAGCCGCGCCACTCGATGGAGCTCATTATCGGCTCCGGCAGACAGACAGGCAGGGAGCGGAGCGGACGCTGCGGAGGAGGAGAGCCTGACCCGGGGGCCGCTGTTCACCGCCTGTGTCTCCCCAACAGGGGCACGCCCTCCGCCCCACGCGCTCCCGGACAGTGTGTCAATGTGGGGGTCTCTCTCTCTCAAATATATTTTATTTTATTTTTTATTTATTTATTTTTAAATATATTTTATTTATTTTTACAGAGAGGAAGGGAGAGGGATAGTTAGAAACATCGGCCGAGACTGGTTTGGCTCAGTGGATAGAGCTTCGACCTATGGACTGAAAGGTTCTGGGTTCAATTCCAGTCAAGGGCATGTGCCTTGCTTGCGGGCACAGCTCCAGTGTGGGGCATGCAGGAGGCGGCTGATCAATGTTTCTCTCCCATCAATGTTTCTGACTTTCTATCTCTCTCCCTTCCTCTCTGTAAAAAAATCAATAAAGTATATATTAAAAAAAAAAAAGAAAGAAACATCGATGAGAGAGAAACATCCATCAGCTGCCTCCTGCACGCCCCCCACTGGGGATGTGCCCGCCACCAAGTTACATGCCCTTGACCGGAATGGAACCCGGGACCTTTCAGTCCACAGGTCGATGCTCTCTCCACTGAGCCACACTGGTCTTGGCTTCAATATATATTTTATTGATTTCAGAGAGGAATGGAGTGGGCAGAGAGAGAGAGAAACATCCATGATGAGAGGCAATCATGGACCGGCTGCCTCCTACACACCCCCCGTACTGGGGATGGAGCCCACCACCCAGGTCTGTGCCCGGTCGGAACCGAACCCTGACCTCCTATTCACAGGCCACAATCAGCCCCTCGGGGCTAATGCGCAGGTTTGCAGGCCACTCGAGACCCACGGAGACTGGGTACATGGACAGGGAACCTCGTTTTCAACCAGCGCACCAGATGGGGAAAGAAACACGGATGTGCTTAAATAAACCCAAACGCAGTAACGCCACGGGTCCCTCGATCCGGCTTCTCGGTGCCACCGAGCCCTCGGCCCGGCTCCCTCTGGCGGAGCAGAGATCTGTCTTCTCCCCCCCACCCCCCGCCGGGGAGCGCAGCGGGGAGTGTGCGGGTTTTCCACAGCAGGCCTCAGGGAAGCAGCACCCCCAAAGGAGGAGTCCCCACTCGGGGGCAGCCCCCTTTCTTACGTGCTTCCATGCAGGGGCTGCTTTCGCCCCAAACGCCAACAACCAGCTGCATGGGGATCCCATGACTCAGCTGCACACACGTGACAATACACATGTGCCCGTTCGCGTGGAAACACGCAAGCGGGTGGGAGCAGAGAGGCCGCTGTGGGCAGGCGAAGGCGTCCTCCGCCCACGACGCAGAGCGGGGAGCAGCGCACGGAGCCCGGGTCGCCCTCTCGGACCCTGACAGGTCACGGTGGCAGCGTCTGGCCGCGTCCCTAGCTGGACGGCGCGGTGACCGTTCCCCCCACTGGCCACGCACACGCAGGGACAGTGCGCAGGAGGCCGGCGTGTGACCCCACGGCCAGGGGCCGGCGCTCGTGGGTCCTGGGCGGTGAGTGGCCCGGTGACGTGAGATCACCGTCAGCGGAGACAGGGAGCAGCGTGAGGTTCGATAGTGCCGTGACCCTGGTGGTCTGCGCCAGAGGGAGGGCTGGCTCTGCTCGGGGCGAGAGGTGAGCGTGGGGTGTTCCTGGTTTAGGCACCTGCTCCTGCAGACGACGGTCTGCCCACAACAGACGGTCTGCCCACAACAGACGGTCTGCCCACAACACGATACCACTTGTCCTTTGACTCTGCGGGGCTCCGGGGTGGAGCATCGACCTGTGAACCAGAAGGTCCCGGTTTGGGTCCCGGTCAAGGGCATGGGCCTGGGTGGCGGGCTCCATCCCCAGGAGGGGGCATGCAGGAGGCAGCTGATCAATGTCTCTCTCTCATTGATCTTTCTAATTATCCCTCTCCCATTCTCTCTGAAATCAATAAGATCTATTTTTTTTTAAATACATCTTATTGATTTTTTACAGAGAGGATGGGAGAGGGAGAGAGAACTACAAACATCAGTGATGAGAGAGAATCATGGATCGGCTGCCTCCTGCATGCCGATGTTTGTAGCTCTCTGTCCCTCTCCCATCCTCTCTGAAATCAGTAATACATTTTTATTGATTTTTTACAGAGAGGAAGGGAGAGGGATAGTTAGAAAGATGGATGAGAGAGAGACATTGATCAGCCGCCTCCTGCATGCCCCACACTGGAGATGCGCCCGCAACCAAGGTCCATGCCCTTGATCGGAATCGAAACTGGGACCTTTCAGTCCGCAGGCCAACGCTCTCTCCACTGAGCCAAACCGATTTGGGCAATAAAATGTTTTTGTGTTTTTTTTTAAAGGGAGTTCTCATGGGAACCTTTCAGCCCCACAGAAACCCCTTCTTCAACCTGAGCCATTTCCATCTTTTATAAAAATGAAGGACCTATGGTTAGTTTCCTATCACGAATGTTTGTATCTCTCTCTCCCTCTCCCTTCCTCTCTGGAATCGATAAAATGTTTTTTGTTTTTTTTTTAAAGGGAGTTCTCATGGGAACCTTTCAGCCCCACAGAAACCCCTTCTTCAACATGAGCCATTTGGACCTTTTATAAAAATGAACCCTCTGTGGCTAGTCTCCCGAGAAGGACAGAAGGCCACCCCCGGCAGTGACCGTGTCCCCATAAACCAGAGCGGGCGCTGACCACGGCGGGGTTTCCCCATGACTTCCCGTGCGGCTTTCACGCGGTGTCTCACGGGCTGATAACGTCCGTCTGTGGGCGAGGAGGGCAGGTCCTCCCGGCTGGGTTTTCCCCGGCCCATTCACCCCGCTCTCCACGCCGGGTCACGGCCACCCAGTCCTCCCGAACATATGGAGCCACTCAGAAGCGGGGCAGTGATGCCAAGTGCATCGGTTTTTCAGGGAAAACAGTTTAAGGCTGTTTTTTTGTCGTTGTTGCTGTGGCGAAGTCAGCAAAAAGCTAAGGCTGCTTCCTCGGGAAACTCACGGCTGGGGCAGCTCTGGGGGTGGACTCTGCTGACTCAGACTCTAGCCAGGCCCCCGAGTGCCCCCACTAAGCCCCATCGACGTTCGGTGCCATGCATTTTTAATAACGTTTTCCCCGAAATGATGCCTCAGACCCAACTCCTTCTGTCCCAGCACAGGGCCTACTAACCCACCACCAACTCTGCAACTCCCTAATGAAAATACAGCGGTACCTCGAGATACGAGTTTAATTCGTTCCGTCACCGTGAAGCATGGGAAACTAGGAGACGCTCGAGTCTCGGTAAACGGGTGGGTCGTGTGCAGCCGGCCGATCCGCGCGATGACTCCTATCTCAAATGTTGCTCGTATTTCAAAGTAAAAATCGCTCGCTCGAAGGCTCGAATCTCAAAAACCTCGTATGTTAGGGCACTCGTATCTCGAGGTGCCACTGTAATCTTATCACTTCCTGGTTTCCCCACACTGAGTGCAACTCCCTAGCTCAGTTCTTCACTTCTGCCTCTTGCAGAGAGATCTCTCTGAAACCTACCGACTTTCCGGAGTAGAAGACGACTTTTTAACCCAGGAAAATCTTCTCAAAAGTCAGGGGTCGTCTTCTACGCCGGGTGTCGTCTTTATAGGGCAGGTCTATATATATATCCCAAACTTTGATGTTTTAACTGGAAAAGTTGGGGGTCGTCTTATACACCCAGTCGTCTTACACGCCGGAAAATACGGTAGTTGGCGGGTTATTTCATTTCCTACAGGCCTTGACTCGGCAAATCACTTTAACAGTAACCCAGATCGTTCAAAGCCAGCATGCATAACATAAACAGACACTGTGAAGGGCACCTCTTAAAAAAAAAACACAACAATCACTTATTTGGAGAGGATAATAACAATCCTATACTCTCTCCTACAAAATGGTTTTACTTCTGCGAACTTTTCTCAGGGACCATATGCCGGGAGAGGCCAGCGCATCAACCAGACTTGCTATGAAGGACCAGGAATGACTAACGTCACGGTAATAAACACGGAACGAGGGAGACCCGGGCCAGTACAGGGACGGCTGTACCTTGGCATTGTAAGGGATGTAGTGCTTGGATAAAGCCTCCGGCGTGTGCATCCAGGTTTTGTCTGCAACGAAGAACACACAGCGTTAACGTCCATCCCAGGTCCCGAGGGCGTCAGCACACGCCAGCACACGTGAGGGATCTCATGGGGGAGGCATCTGCCACCCCAGGCACACGTGAGGCAAGGCGCCTGAACACGTGATCACGCCTCCTTTCCCGATCTAAAGGTCTCGGTCTCGGTCCCTCTCCCTCCCTCCCTCCCTCCCTCCCTTCCTCCTCCTCCTCCTCCTCTCCTCCTCCTCCTCCTCTTCTTCCTCCTCCTCCTCCTCCTTCTTCTTCTTTTCTCTCTCTCTCTCTCTCTCGTCCAATGTTTTCAAATAATGCAAATGTGGCTGCACCCTGGGCTGTGAGTAATTGCACCAATTATGCGATTAATTTTGTGATAACTCTCTCATTTCACTCCCATAAATTTCAGGTTACGTTTCTTAATTCCCTCATTAAAAAAAGGTCACTTTCCCTTTACTCCTTCGTTAGCGAAGAATGAATAATTTAAACAGGGAGGTTTTAATATTAATCAATAACCACCCTGGTATAAAATAGAAATACAGTCAGTCCACTAGGTCCATTTAGAAATCAATCCCACATCAGGATGAATTTTTAATCGCAGCTTGCAGAAACAGTCGTTGCTCATCTGCTACCAGCAGGTTATATAAGTAACACTAATTCAAGATGTTTTGGATTAGAGTAATAGGATATTAGACAGGATAGAAGACGCTGAAACTCAGGTGGACGGTATATTCTTGGTAGAAATATGAAATACAGTGGTGCCTCGAGATACGAGTTTAATTCGTTCCGTCACCTTGAGGCGTGGGAAACTATGAGGCGCTCGAGTCGCGGTAAACTGGTGGGTCGTGTGCAGCCGGCCGATCCGCACGATGACTCCTATCTCAACTGTTGCTCGTATTTCAAAGCAAAAATCGCTCGCTCGGTGGCTCGTATCTCAAAAATCTCGTATGTTACGGCACTTGTATCTCAAGGTACCACTGTAGGCTTTTCATTGCATTTTTAAACTTCATATGTTCCACACGTCAACCCAAATATTTTGGGGGATGCACACATGAGCAAAAAGCAAAAACTGTTAACGTGTAGTCCAAGCAGGTATTATTGGATGAAAGATGCGTATGAGTGGATCTGAAGAGAAATAACACTTAACGATTGTGCTCTCAGGGCTATGGACTGTGATTGCATCTTCTCACCAGTGTGTTGTGAAGGGAGATACAGGGTCCCCAGCCAATCATTTAACCACATGTGTCCACCTGCTCTATTTATGTGTTTTCTATTAAATTACTCACTTTGTGTAATAAATAAGATTTCGTTTTAGAATTCAGATGGGAAGCTAATGTAAGGGAAGGAGCTATGTTGGTGAACATGTGTGCCCCTCCCATGGTGCTCTGGAGCCCCCGTGCGACCACAGGAGGGACGGTGGCGGACGGTGGCTGACCCCGCTCTCCGACCGCCCCGCACTGACCCTGCGCGGGCCCGGGCGGCGCCGGACACTCACCTTTCTTCCTGCTGAAGGCGCGGTTCATGGTGAGGCCCGCGGACGCCCACGCCAGGCACACGCTGTCCCTGTAGAAACGAGACGTGAGGAGTCCGTGAGGACGTGCGGCCAGCCTCTTGTTAACCAAACGCAGTTAAAAACCTTTAAAACCTTGGCCATCTCCCCAAGGACACCGGGCCCGAGTACACACAGGTACATACTCCAAGGGAGGGGTGGCCCAGCAGATACGATTCCTCCAAAATATTTGGGAAGAAAAAAAGAAAAAAGGCTGAGAATTCTCCCAAACACATAAACCCAAGGATCCAAGAAGCTTAACAAACCCCACATTGTGAGAAACAAGGAAACGACACACACATCAAATTCAAATTGCTTACACTCAGGGAGAAAGAGAAAATAGGAAAAGCAGAGAGGAAAAAAAAAAAGGCACATCACATCCAGAGGAAGATAGAATGGCAGCGGTTCTCAGCATCTGCAAAGTCTGAAAAGAACTGAAACTGGATGAGAAGAGAAAACCAAATCTCATCCTTTGAGGGGGAAATCTCATCATTTGAGTGGTTTTTAAGGTCAGTTTGAGTTTCTTTCTTAAACACCAATACATATTTTCTGCTTTTATCTTTCTAAAGCAGTGGTTCTCAACCTTTCTAAGGCTGCGACCATTTAACACAGTTCCTCCTGTTGTGGTGAATCGTCATGTAAATATCTGTGTTTTCTGATGGTCTTAGGCGACCCTGCTAGTGGTTCTCAGCCTGTGGGTCACTGCTGTGGAGCCTGAGACCATCAGAAAACAGGTCAGGACCCACGGGTTGAGAAACGCTGTTCTAAAGGCTCCAGAGGCAACGGATCCTTCCTAAAGGACGCATTATAATTAAATGACACCTATTGTTAGAAAAATGTATGAATCCATTTGATATGTAGGATGGGTGGTAATGCTCCAAATTAACATAATTGAGTATTCCCATGTCATCAATAAGACAACATACAGTCCATAGTGTATTGAAACATTATCACCCTGAGTGTAAAGCCCCCTGAAAGTTATAAATCGCTAAGTAAACATGTAAAATACTTTATCATCACTGAAGGCAGAAGTCATTACAGCAGTGGTTCTCCACCTTCCTGAGGCCGCGACCCTTGCATACAGCTCCTCATGGGGTGGTGACCCCCAACCATGAAATGTTGCTACTGTTATGCATCGTGATGTAAATATCTGCATTTCCCGATGGACTTAGGCGACCCCTGTGAAAGGGTCTTTCGAACCCCAAAGGGGTCTCGACCCACAGGTTGAGAACCGCTGCATTACAGGAATTATTTTCATCCCAAATTTTACTTAAAAACCAGTAACCACACGACAAACCGCGGCGAGGCCGGCCAGCACGAAGGACGCCACACGTTTCACCTTTTGCAGCTTCCGTGTTTTTAAAGGCGAGTCCACAATTGTTTCCTTAAATAGCCCGCCGTCCAGGTTGGAAACTGATTTGGCAAAGGAAACGCGCCGGTATTTATAGACGCGCTCAAAACCCCGAGCGGCGGCCGTGAGCGAGGGCCGTTTCCTGCTGGAACCCGAGGCCAGGCTCCTTCTGGAGAAGCCACAGTGCGGCTGCCCCTCCGCCTGGGGCGCACCTCGAACCCCTGACACCTCTGCTGCTGCCACCGCTGCGTTTCCTTTGATCCCGCCTGTGCCTTTAAAAGTCCAACTTGCCCCGAAACTGGTGTGGCTCAGTGGATAGAGCGTCGGCCTGCGGACTTACATT
This sequence comes from Lasiurus borealis, assembly GCA_004026805.1. Classification (NCBI taxonomy): domain Eukaryota; kingdom Metazoa; phylum Chordata; class Mammalia; order Chiroptera; family Vespertilionidae; genus Lasiurus; species Lasiurus borealis. The sequence continues at coordinate 28,933 of PVJN01019593.1, forward strand.
ACAGTTCATGACAGTAGCAAGATGACAGTGATGAAGCAGCCACGGGAATAATTTCGTGGTTGGGGTCACCACCCCATGAGGAGCTGTCTTAAAGGGTCGCGGCCTGGAGCCTCAGCTGGTCTGCACAGGCAAAGCCACGACCTCTCATCTCTCTTCAGCCGCCAATGCCCTGCCTTCTTGTTGGGACTGGAAGGAATTGTTAAAATTTTATTGTAATCTCCTGCGTTCATGTCAGCTGATTTCACTTTTATTTTTTAAAAATATATTTTATTGATTGTTTTACAGAGAGGAAGGGATTGGGATAGAGAGTGAGAGAGAGAGACATCGATCAGCTGCCTCCTGCACACCTCCTACCGGGGATGTGCCTGCCACCAAGGTACATGGCCTTGACATGAATCGAATCCGGGACCTTTCCGTCCACAGGCCGACGCTCTATCCACTGAGCAACACTGGCTTCGGCCGTGTCAGCTGATTTCAGACTGGAATCTTGTACACTTACCCTTAATTCTACCCACAACTCCCAATGTGCACAGACACCCCTTTCAATCATTCCGTAAACTTTGGCTTCAAGAGGGTTTTCTTTAATGGAGAGAGCGAGAAGGAGAGCGAGAGCGAGAGCGAGAGCGAGAGCGAGAGAGAGAGAGAGAGAGAGAGAGAGAGAGAGGGAGAGAGAGGGAGAGAGAGGGAGAAAGAGGGAGAGAGGAGAGAGGCGTGTCCCTCCTCCCGCCTGGCCAGCAGCCTCAGAGGCCACTTCCTGGCATCAGAGCATCTCACAGGGTCCAGCTTCCCGGGGCGGAACCGGCAGGAAATGCGATCAGTAAAAGCTGCTCCAAACACTGACACAGGCGGGCGGGCAGGCGGGCGGGGCCTCCCTCGCTCTCTGAGGGCAACCCCACACCCCGCAGCGATGCCTGGGCCCCCGGGAGCCAGGAGGCTGCCCTGGCTCTGCCCTCAGCAGGGCCATCGTTCACCTCAGCGGGACCAGGGGGGTCTCTCTGAATCGGGTCCCTCCGTGGGCCTCTGCCTCCCTCCCCCGCTGCCCACGCCTCCCTCCCTCCCTGGAACCCTCTCCGCCTGCATCTCCCTCCCACACGGGCCTCTCTCCCTCCCAGGAACCCTCTCCACCTGCATCCCCTCCCACAGGAGCCTCGCTCCCACCCGGAGTCCGAGAACCACATCCAGGAAGTCCCCGCCCTGCCTCCTCCCGCCTGCAGCTGGCGGCTCCGCTCAGGCCGAGACCCACCCTTCCCCACGGGGCTCCCAGAAGACTCAGGGCGGCTCGCTGAGACCGGTGTGGCTCAGTGGGTGGAGCGTCCGCCTGAGGACTGGAAGGTCTTGGACTCGATTCCCACCAGGGGCATGGACCTTGGTGGCGGGCACATCACCACTGGGGATTGTGCAGGAGGCGGCTGATGGGTGTCTGTGTCTCTCTCATCGATGTTTCTGACTCTCTGTCTCTCTCCTTTCCTCTCTGTGAAAAATCAATAAAATACAGTGGTACCTCGAGATACGAGGGCCCTAACCTACGAGGCTTTTGAGATACGAGCCGTCGAGCGAGCGATTTTTGCTTTGAAATACGAGCCACAGTTGAGATAGGAGTCATCGCGCGGATCGGCCGGCTGCACACGACCCGCCCTTTACCTTGACTCGAGCGTCTCATAGTTTCCCACGCCTCAAGGTTACAGAACGAATTAAACTCGTATCTCGAGGTACCACTGTATATATTTATAAAAAAACTATCTTTTAAAAAAAAAAAAAGGCTCAGGGCCACTGTTCCTGGCTGTTTCGGCCTCTGCGGACACAGCTCTCCGAATCCAGTCCTGGCCTCAGAGCCGATTAGCGGTCTGCTGGGCCGGCTAATTGGATGGAACAGCTGTTCCCCTTCCCCACCATCAGCTAACTGCTCCCCCCCACCCCCGAGACCCTGACCTCTGACCCGCCCTCCTTTGGGGCTCAGCCTCCCGGGGACGGTCCTGAGAACAGGCTGACCTCAGGCCAGAGAGCTTGGCTCTGCGGCCTCTCTGCACCACCCGGTCCTCCTGCCTCCCCGTCCCTCCTCCCAGCCTCCCCGACTCCTCCTCAGCCAGGACAGCCCCTTCCTCCCAGCTCCCAGGACGGTGGGCATCGTCTCCACGGCAACCACCTGCCCTCCTGGCAGACACCTTTCCACCGAGGGTCCCTCCGTCCCTCCGTCCAGGTTTGTGTTTGAGTCCGTGCTCCCCTTGCTCAGACCAACAGGGTTTCTGGCAATGGAGCCCGGACGGCTTCACTGCAGGAGTGTGCACTATCTTGTCTCCCCGAAAGTCAGACACCCCCCAAAAATAAGACCTACTTCCCGTGTTGCCTCTCGCTGTCATAGAAGGCATCCCCCCGAAAATAAGACCTTCCTGATCATCAGGCCTCCCCTGGAATAGAAGGCCTCGAAGCTACCCTCAGGCGTCTGACTCCTGATGTAAAGAGACCTCGCCCTGCCCGAACAGCTCCGGCTGCGCTGCGGCCCATCAGGGAGCTGGTTGGTGGGTTGGTGATGATAATGACGACCGTCCCGTAGACAGGTCACACATTTCCTTTTATTTAAAAAATATTTTTATTGGTTTTTTTACAGAGAGGAAGGGAGAAGGATAGAGAGTTAGAAACATCGACGAGAGAGAGACATCCATCAGCCGCCTCCTGCACGCCCCCCACTGGGGATGTGCCCGCAACCAAGGTACATGCCCTTGACTGAAATCGAACCTGGGACCTCTCAGTCCGCAGGCCGACGCTCTATCCACTGAGACACACCGGCTTCAGCAGAGCTCAGGCTCTGGCTAAGGATCTGTAGCCCACTCCCTTTCCCCACCCACTCCCCTCCCCCACCCACTCGCGGCTCACGTTCCTCCTTCATTCCAAGGGCCTAAAAGAAGCTTCAAACTGCCCCCCTGCCCCCGCCCCGGGGAGCACTGGAGTCTGGACCCCGGCGCCTGCCATCCCTCTGTCCAGACCCGCTCCTGCAGAGGCCTCTGCCGTCCTGGCTGCTCCTTAAGGCGACGGGAGGGACGCGCTGGGCGGCGAGAAAACAGTGAGGAGTCCTTACGTGACCCACAGGGAGAGCCGGCCAGACCGGCCAGTGGCCAGGATGGGGACCAGCTCAGTCCGAGCGCGGCCAGCAGGGAGGCAGGGAGGTGGAGAGAGGGAGGAGGAGGAGAGAGGAAGGAGGAGGCAGACAGAGGGAGGAAGGGAAGGAGGATGGTGGCTGGGGCAGAGGGTCCCAGGCGGAAGCCAGGTGCCGAGCCAAGGACCGTGGCGGGCAGCTGTGCCCCCCCCGCCCCGCCCCAGGTGACCGTGCTCCCCTGGCCTCCCCTGGGCCTGCAGAGTGGGCCCTGCCTCTCCTCCCGGAGCGAACGCCTGGCCTCGCTGTAGCTCAGCGCAGGCTCGGACCCAGCCCGTGACCCCCAGGCTGAGGGCAGGGCCAGCTGTGCTGGACAACGGCCCTGCCGTCCATGCACACATCTGGGTGGACGGCCCCTCCTGGCCCCTGTTCCATGCAGTCAGCGGGGCCCACGAAAGGGTAAAGTCATCCAGGGACGCGGGTCCTGGGGGTGCATTTCCCAGTGACGCCCGCGCCCCTGGCCTGGAGCTGGGGAGCGAGCAGAGGCTCAGTGAGGACGGACATCACACCCACACACCGCGGCCCCTCCTCTAGGTCCCCCCCGAGGTCGGCGCTCCTATCGTCCGCTCCTCTCTGGCGAGGCCGCAGGTGGAGGAATGGCCTGAGCCAGTCCTGGCCGCTCCGTCTGGCTCCATCCCCCTCCTCCCGCGGGAAGCTCGGGCCGGGGCGGTCCTGTTGGACCCGGGGGGGGCAGTCATTTCCTCTGTGCCCCCCAATTCCCAGGGAGGGTGACCTCGCTGTAAAGAGCGGCCTCTTCCTTCCAGCGCCTTCCGAGGAGGACAATTGGAGGGCGGGGCCTGCCCGGGCCCACCTTTCCTCCCCGACCTTCCCTGCCCTGGTCCTGCAATGAGGACCTCCCCTGACCTTCCCTCCCTGACCTTTCCTCCCTGACCTTCCCTGCCCTGGTCCTGCCATGTGGACCCTCCCCTGACCTTTTCTCCATGACCTTCCCTGCCCTGGTCCTGCAATGAGGGCCCTCCCTGACCTTCCCTCCCTGCATGTCCGAGGAGGAGCAGGGCCGGAGCAGAGCCTCTCTGGGATCCCACAGAAACACTCGCAGGACCCTCCCCTCAGCGTTCGGCCCAGAGACAGCAGCAGCGAGGGCTGCGTGTGTGTCAGTTCCAGCCCAGAGCGCGGCCAGGTCACATGGGGTGAGGGGGTGAGGGTTGACATCAGGAGCAGACGGTGAGGACTGACTCCCTGCCCCGACGCCCACCACAGAGACAGGGCCCTGGGGGCAGCCCGGACCGCGGGGAACGTTCGGCAGAGACCCTACCGGGCCCGGTAAACGCTCTCCGACAAAGCGCGCCCCCTCCTCCTCCTCTTCAGAAGCAGCCTGTGTGTGCGCCCCGTCCCCGGGTCCTCCCAGGTGCAGACCGCGGCCGTGCCTCCTTCTGGAAAACCTGCAGCAGAAACACCCGTTCTCATCTCCCGCTGTGTCCCTCACGCTGCTCTCCCCGACCCCGGGACACACGCTCCCACCCTCTGCGTGCCGAGTCCATCCCACGCTCAGCTCTGTGGCACTGTCACTAGACGTATATTTTCCATCCAATGAGGCATTCCTGGTTAATGCTCCGAGACGATACTTTTCCATCGATTTTTTTTTTAAGAGAGAGTGAGTGAGAGAGAGAGAAACATCGACGGGAAAGAGCCACATCGGGTGGCTGCCTCCTGCACAGGCCCTGACCAGGGTCAGGGGTCAACACTGCAACCGCGGTGGTACGTGCCCCTGACTGGAACCAAACCGGGGAACCCTTCAGTCCATGGGCCGGTGGTCTGCCCACTGAGCCACCACTGGCTAGGGCTCCACACCATTTCTTTGGTGAGAAAATCACACGGATGCACCGGGAAGGCGGGCCCTAAGCGTAAGTCAGAGACACATTCCCCTGGGGGGAGACGGAAAACCAGGAACAGCCACAGAGGAGACAGAGGAGGAAGAGGGGACCCATTTCCTGCGCCGGGGATGCATTACCCCACAGTGAGCGGAAGGAGCGGGGAGTTGCTATGGGTGGGAGGATGGGCAGGAGGATGGGCAGGAGGAGACACGCTGACTTTCAGAGCGAGGTGTGGGTCAGCCAGTCCCTACCGACCGAGTGCCTACTGTGCCCGCTCTGTGGCTCGCTCACCCTGGAAGGAAGGAATGGAATCCCTCCTCCTGCGGGTTCTGGTGATCGGTGGTGGGAGAGGGACACAGGCAGGGGGTGTAGACCAGCCGTCAGCAAACTGCGGCTCGCAAGCCACATTCAGTTTTGGCCCCTTGAGTTTTCGGCAAAGGCCAGCTGAGGCGTACCCTAATTAAGTTCATAACCATGTTTAAGTTTAAAAAATTTAGTTCTGCCGAAACAGGTGTAGCTAAGTGGATAGAGCGTCGGTCTGCAGACTGAATGGTCCTGGGTTCAATTCCGGTCAAGGATATATACCTTGGTTGCGGGCACATTCCCAGTGGGAGGCGTGCAGGAGGCGGCTGATGGATGTCTCTCTCCCATCGATGTTTCTAACTCTATTCCTCTCCCTTCCGCTCTGTAAAGAAAAATCAATAAAATATATATTTTTAAAATGAAAGCTCATCTTTCTTTTCCACCAAAAGTGGTCCCTGGAGTCACGCTCTTAGCACGAAGCATGGAGGATGGATGGCCTGCCTCCGCGCTGGCTGCACACAGGCGGGCGGCCGGGACGTTCCTCGGCTTCCGATTCCCGCAGGAGTAACCAACCCCGGAGGCGGCCGGTGCTCACTGCCGTCCCCCCAATCGCGGCCCCGGCCCCGGCCCCGGACACAGGCGGGGCCTACAGACCGATGTCCTTCCTCCCACCATCGGCACGCCGCCACCTCTGCACGCTGCCACCTCTGCCCTGCATCCTGAGGGTGCGGGCCTCCACGGGGTGCCTTCCAGCCCGTGTACCTCTCTGCCCGGCGGCTTTTCTCCTCTCCGGGGACGGCCTTCCAAGGAGCGGGGACCGAGGAGCAGCGGGAGGAACCAGCAGCCGCCCACCCGCAGCTCAGTGCCCAGGACTCCGGCTTCCCAGCCACCAACACGCCTTTCGGCCACGGACCCTGAGGATGGCGTGTCCTTATTTCGGCTTCTGAAAACTGCAGAGCCCGTAGCTCAGGCCCAATTACAGCTCTGCAGGGCGGGGCCGAGGGGGGCTTACAGGTGTCGCCATTCAACGCGTGTGCACAGTGGTACCTCGAGATACGAGTGCCCTAACCTACGAGGTTTTTGAGATGCGAGCCGTCGAGCGAGCAATGTTTGCTTTGAAATACGAGCAACGTTTGAGATAGGAGTCATCGCGCGGATCGGCCGGCTGCACACGACCCACCAGTTTACCGCGACTCGAGCGTCTCGTAGTTTCCCACGCCTCAAGGTGACGGAACGGATTAAACTCGTATCTCGAGGTACCACTGTACACGGACTCAGGAAAGGTTTACTGGTCATCGACTCCACACCAAACACTGTGAGATGTACCGTATTTTCCGGCATCTAAGACGACTCTTTCTAACCCAGGAAAATCTTCTCAAAAGCCCGGGGTTGTCTTATTCGCCAGGTGTCGTCTTATAGGGCGGGTATATCCCAAACTCTCTATTTTAACTGGAAAAGTTGGGGGTCGTCTTATAGACCCAGTCGTCTTAGACGCCGGAAAATACGGGTACAAAGAAGTCCTGAGGGACATAAGCATAATGAGCTCAGGCTAATAAAACCGGGCAGATTTTACCGCATCCTGACAATTGTTTTGGATAATCCATCCTCAGAGGTTTTCTGAAAAATGCTACCTTACAACACGGATCTCCACACCGTACAATTTAGGGACGATGTATTATAGAAATTATACACTTGAAAATACGTCACTTCATTAGCCAATGTCACCCCAATAAATTTCAATAAAAAATTCTTGTAATTAAAAAAGAATAATTATATGATCGATCGGCTTCTCTGGCAGATTGAGCCGTATTGAGGATAATAAGAGCTAATTTATAGAGAACCTAAAACACTCTTCTACCTAATTCAATGGCTTAATTGTTGAGGTTTTAATTTTCCACTGTATGTGCATTTTTTTTAGGTACCGGTTGGTAATACAAACGGCTAATATATAAATCTTCGCTTTCAGCCTCAATCTGTCATCCTTCCGCGTTTCATTGGCGGAATCTTTCTTTCTTGAAATAAGAAAGCATTTTCACTGAAGGTGAATTCATTGTAAGGGTCAGAAAAGAATGCTAAAGAAAATCATCCAGCCGAGACCGATGCGGCTCAGTGAATAGAGCATCGGCCTGCGGACTGAAAGGTCCCAGGTTCGATTCCAGTTGAGGGCATGTACCTTGTTTGTGGGCACATCCCCAGTAGGGGGCGTGCAAGAGGCGGCTGATGATGTCTCTCTCATCAATGTTTCTGGCTTTCTATCCCTCTCCCTTCCTTTCTGTAAAAAATCAATAAAATATATTTAAAAAAAAAAACTGCCAACACCGGGAAGATGAATTCAGTCACATTTTACAAGTGCGTTTTCTCCGCTTGTTCTAGACGATTGTCTCTTTCCTTCCTCTTGCATTATTAATGATCATTAATTATTAATTAGCCCCTGAGTGGGCACACGATGCCCGTAAAGGGGCTTTGCAAATGAGCAGCGTGTGTTCCCGCCACAGGGCACCACCCACGGAGGCATCTGGTTTAGTCTCTTTCTCTGCAAACCTCAGCTCCTCACCCAGGAATGTGGGCTCCTCCCCCGTCCGCTGAGGGCACGCTGGAAAAATGAGAGTAATTTCCTCTGATCCTTAATTCCGGAGTCAGCTGGGAACTGCTTTTAGGGACCAGTCTCGTCCGTGCCAGTCCTGTGATGGAGAGAGGGACTGACAACCAGAAGACTGGCATTGCCAGGCCGGTGTGGCACAGTGGTTGGGCATCATGAACCAGGACATGAGGGTTCGATCCCTGATCAGGGCACAGGCCCGGGTTCTGGGCTCCATCCCAGGAGGGGGCGTGCGGGAGACAGCCGATCCATGATTCCCTCTCGTCCTTGATGTTTCTCTCTCCCTCTGCCTTCCTCTCTGAGATTAATAAAAATATATTGGGGAAAAGAAAGGAAGGG
>PVJN01019594.1:0-37193 GCA_004026805.1 Lasiurus borealis
CTGGGGATGTGCCCAAAACCAAAGTACATGTTCTTGACCAGAATCAAACCTGGGATCGTTCAGTCCATAGGCCGATGCTCTATCCACTGAGTCAAACCAGCTAGGGCTGCAATGTTGCCATTTTTGCAGCAGTCTAGTATTGCTGGACTATATCATCTAAAATATGTGCAAATAGTAGATTTTGAATGGCCCTTTGTACTATGTTAGAAAGATGCTACAATACCCATTAATTAATATCAATTCCTAAAGATGATTTAGCATGGAAAACATTGGCTCCTCACTACATGTTAGCCCTGTTCCTCTGGCAGCACTCTGAGGGATGACATATTAGAGAATGACAATATAGGCAGAGTGACTAGAAAGGTAGAATGCTTCTGCAGAAGTTCAGAAGAACATGAAGACAGCCCAACCTCCTATAGAAAGGAAAGGGTTAGAACAGGAGAAATTGAGGAAGTCAAGTTAGGTCAGTTAAATACTTGATTAATCATTCAGATGCAAATCATCGAGTGAGGAGCAATTTTCAGGTCACTACCAATAGGTGGTTGGCTGGTGTTTTAGTCAAAGTACTGATGATGAAAAATTACTTTCATAATAGATTAGTCTTAAAACATTTATGAACTTATTATGGACATATTAATCTTATTTGATAAGTCAATGATATTGATCTACTCAACCACATGCAGTTTTCTTTATTTAACTAGCTATGTAGAAAGAGATGGCCATGTAGAGAGTAGTTAATAATGATAAAGAGAAATGATGGCTATAAAGGTACTTAAAATAATTCATAGGCAGTATTTTTTTATATCCATCAATTCCAACAACTGTCCAGTGTCAATCAAATCTTGAACTTAAACCTATTGAAAAGATAATAAATAAAATAGTCTAACCCACGTTGTCAACTACATTAAGTTTTATTATCTATTTTGTCACACTGATGTGTGTGAAGAAACATTGAGAGGTGAGAAGATCAAAGATGCTCCTCATTCTATTAGAAATCTGCACCTGAAAATGGTTGGCTCCAGTACAGCTTAAAAATAGAAAGATTGCAGATTTAAATTGAAAAAGGGTGATTTTTAAAATAGTAAAGTGAAATTGAAAATACAATTTGTATAGTAACAGTGTTGAATTAAAGCATTCTTATACATAAACAGGTCCTCACTTGCCCTGTGCACCTAAACCATTTATTTCCTTATGGATGAAAATGAAATAACTTTTACTTCGTAAGGAGTGACACTGAAAAAAAGGTTGTTCATTGTGGAACTTTGGGGTAGTATTTTCATCATGCTGCTTCTAGCCAGGCACAACCTGAGCTGTTGCTGCATGCATAAACTAACTCTATTGGTAGCAGGAATTGTAGCTGTTAGGTGGATTGATAGAAATCATGAAACTATGAACAACATTTTTTACTTTACTATTATGTATGGCTGGAAAGTTACACCAGGCCTAGAAATGAGAAGGTATATCCTCCTCCTCCTCCTCTTCCTCCTCCTCCTCCTCTTCCTCCTCCTCCTCCTTTTTCTTAAATATATTTTATTGATTTTTTTACAGAGAGGAAGGGAAAGAGAGAGAAACATCGATGAGAGAGAGAGACATCAATCAGCTGCCTCCTGCATGCCCCCTACTAGGGAGGTGCCCACAATCAGAATACATGCCCTTGACCGGAATCGAACCTGGGACTTTTCAGTCCGCAGGCTGACGCTCTATCCACTGAGCCAAACCGGTTTTGGCATCCATCTTCTTAATAATACAAGTATTTTACATTCATTGTTTTAAATTTCAGATTTTATTATTTTTTAGGTATGGTGAGGCCAACAGATCAAGGATAGCCACTGAAGAGAGGTATTTTTTGTTGTTGTTATTGTTTTTAATATATTTTTATTGATTTCAAAGAGGAAATAAGAAGGAGAGAGAATCACTGATTGGCTGCTGCCTGCATATCCCCCAGGGGATAGAGCCTGCAATGTGGGCATGTGCCCTTGACTGGAATTGAACCTGGGACGCTTCAGTCCACAGGCCAACACTCTATTCACTAAACCAAACCAGCTAGGATTAAAGAGAGTTTTTAGCTCACAGTTTCCAAAAAGAGGTGCCATGCCATACCATGTTGGGGCCACATGGGGAAGCACCAAGGTCAGAAGGGAGACACAGGGAGCAGGGAGCAGGAGGAAAGCATGGATGAGAGAGAGAGACATCAATCAGCTGCCTCCTGCATGCCCCCTACTAGGGGCATGGGAAGAATGTATGAGGCCATCCTAGTGTGAACACTTCCAGGGTGCTCTGGGATGTATTGGCTCTCTCTGGTTATCTGGTACCTGGCTCAGAGGGCCAGAGCCCTGTGGGAGTCTGATAAAGGATGCTGTTGGAGTTTGGACTCTGGTTGGTTTGCATATAAAGGTGATCTTTGTAGGTCTGTCCTTGATTCTTTCTAGGAATTGGCTGGCTCTGGGAGAAGCAGTCTCTCTGAGGTCAACAAGGTGCCAGATGTCAAAGCTTCAAAACCATAAAAATTAAAAAGGCATGATTAATACACTCATTAATATCAAAACATTTATGCCTATTTACCCTGAAAAAAAAATTAAGTCTGTTCTTATTTGCAAGACTAAGCTGGTTAATCATACTAACAACTAGTGCAGTGGTCGGCAAACTCATTTGTCAACAGAGCCAAATATCAACAGTACAATGATTGAAATTTCTTTTGAGAGTACATTTTTTAAACTTAAACTTCTTCTAATGTCACTTCTTCAAAATAGAGGCCCAGACCTTGGTATTTTGTGGAAGAGCCACACTCAAGGGGCCAAAGAGCCACTTGTGGCTCGTGAACTGCAGTTTGCCAACCAGGGAACTAGGGCTGGTGCTTCTTGCTAAATCTGAAAGAGCTTAGAGACAAGAAAATTCATAATTGTCTTTTGCTCCTATTTTTCAAAGACTTTAAAACACAGCAAGAATTAAAAAACACATACAGTGGTACCTTGAGATACGAGTTTAATTTGTTCTGTAACCGTGAGGCGTGGGAAACTATGAGACACTCGAGTCATGGTAAACTGGTGGGTCATGTGCAGCCGGCCAATCCGCGCGATTACTCCTATCTCAAATGTTGCTCCTATTTCAAAGCAAACATCGCTCGCTCGTATCTCAAAAAATCTTGTATGTTAGGGCACTCGTATCTCGAGGTGCCACTGTATTTAAGTTAAAGGAGCATTTATTTTCTTGTTTAATCTAGTGGGATAAGAACATGAGCTGTTGTTTAAAATCATCTGGGAGAAATAAAATTTAGAAGGAAATTCAATTTTCCTCTTTTGCCTTCACGGAAAGTAATATATCACCTCTTTAAAAGGAGAGGGAAGTCTATTTCACACTGAAGCAGGTAATAATTTTATTATAATACATTTCTATATAGAAGACTATGTGAGGTTGCCTTATTTCACCTCTGATATTGTACCTCCAAAAATATAGAAGGGGAATCCATTGATTGAAGCCTTCAGGAAAAGATAGGCTTGTTATAGATCGAATGTTTGCATCCATCCAACATTCTCATGGTGAAATCTGGTTGCCAATATGATGGTGTTTGGAGGTTGCACTTTGGGAAATTGATAAGATCTTGACGGCAGAATTCATATGAATATGATTAGTACCTATAAAATAGGCTCTAGAAAGATCCTTCATTCTTCTAACATATAAAGTTATAGCAAAAATAAGAACATATAAGAAGGAGCCCTCACTAGAGAGAATTTGCTGATCTTGGACTTCCCAACTTACAGAACTGTTAGAAATAGAGATGGATGTTTTAAACAACCAGTCTATGGTATTTTGCTATAATAACTAAATTGACTAAGACAAGAACCTATACCCCAATGTTCAGATTGGAATTTATGGAATTGTTTTATATATTTTGAAAATGTTTCTTAGCTTTACTATAATTACATTAAGACATTTGAAAATGAATTTTATTTGTATCTAATTATCTAATAGTTCTCTTTTTTTGCTATATTCCTGCCAAGAATGCAGGAATACAGTGTTTGTTTTTTTTAATTTTGCTTTATAGAGGTGTGTTTGATATACAAAAAGAATGCTATACATACTTAATGTGTACAATTACATAATTTGAAGAGTTTGAACGTACAATACACACATGATACCATAACCACAATCAAGGTAAGAAATATATTCATAATTTCCAAAAGTTTCTCGGTGCCCTTTTGCTATTTTTTTCTTCTGATAAGAAAACTTAATATGAAATCTTCCCTGAACAAATTTTGAAGTGCTCAGTACTATATTGTTAACTATAAGCACTATGCTGTACAGCATACCATCTGCTGCAACTCTTGTCAGAACTATATTTCAAACCGAGAATGTGGCTTTTGTTTTTATGAATCAAAATATTTATAAATATTTAGCCACTTAACAAGTGTTTGCTGAATTCCAAACTATATTATTTTTTTAGGTTTATCTATTATAGGTATAAAATAATCAATGCTTATTATATAATTCACAGTTATCCCTATAAAATTAAATCACGTTTAATTTCACATTTCAATTTAGTTGTTCCTGAGATCAGAATAATAAGATATATTCATAAATTTTTTTGATCACAAACATACATCTTAGCACACATTACAGCTTATTCTGGAGTCAGTTATTAAATTGGTTGGAATAGCAATTAGATTAAAACTTCAGATATGCTAATTTGCTTTGTTAGTGCCCTTTAAGTAAGACTTTACTAGAGTCTACAATTACCTGCAAATGTTTTTCTTTGTCTTAAATATTTATGCTTTTATCCTTAACTTGCAAAACTCAACTTGAAGCATCCATCTTATATAAAAACTGCTATTTGAAATTTTAACCTTGCTATTGGCTTCTGTAAATGCTTGCTTGCTTAAATAATAAGGAAAATAAGACTATTCTCACTTCAGAGAGGCCATTAAACCTTCCCTGGACAAAATTATCAGTGCTGGCACCAGGCCAGGCCTTTGATTAAGGTCTCAAGGCCTCAGCACATAGGGGCACTTTAAGAACTTGCAAAGAGGCAGGAAACATTCCATATTTGGGAGACAAAGAAGGTAAAAACATATAAATACGGAAAATTTCTGCATGTTGGGGCCCAGAATTTAAGAAACATTTTCCTCTGGACCCACGTGTATTAAATATAACTCCAAACTTTCCGAGCATGTTTTGGTTATTCTGACTTTCTGTAACAAACTCACCAATGCACAAGAACAACCATTTTTAGAAATTTAGACATGGAAAAAATAACCATCTTTTCCTTCAGTCAGATGAAGAGTACTGTATGTCTTGAAAATGTTTATTGAAATTTAAGTTGCAAAATGGATATTAATTAACACTATGGGTTACTTTTGGTGAATGAGGAAGCATTCTGTGGATATTTTCTAGTTAAACTATCTTGTACTTAATTGAATTTTAATGTAGAATGCTTAACACAAATACATTTTGACTATGAGAAAAAATACACAACTTTGTCATTTCACTTACAATTAATATTTTTGAGCTTTTTTATCAGGCATTGTTTAGTGAACTTTTAACTGTGATATTTATACTACAATAACTGAATCTGGAAGATGTTTTTGATAACTATATTTTAAAGATAAAGAAATTCTGAATTACATGTTTGAGGTATGCGGTTCAGAGTTACAGGCATACAAATAGCAGAGTCATAGCCAAAAGTCACATGTATTTACTCCATAATTTGTGGTCTTAACTAAGTTTATCTGATTGTTTAAATCTACTGAGTTTTTAAAATCTCTGGTGTGTGGTACGATGAATATTTCTAACAAAATTCCAAATATAAAGACTAACTTACTAATTAAATATTTTAAAATGGAAATAAATATACAAAGTTATATTGTTTTGTGGCTAATCACACCTTTATTTTGAAAAACTTCTATAATCTCTAAACCTTTATTCAAAAACAAACAAATGAGCAAGTACATCAAGCACGTCAAACTCAAAGGCTAAAATGGGCCAAGTAAATGAGGCATGTGGCCTGTGGCCTGTGGCCTGTGGGCAGTGAGTTTGACATGCTTGAAGTACACAGACCTCAGTGTGAGGCTTCTTTTTAAATAAGTAGATATGCAGACATTTTTTTTTTTAATTGCAAGAAAAACCCATCCTGGATTCCATTGCCATAGAAAAACAACTCTCCTCCCACCTAACATCAAAAGTCTTCTTTCAGAAAACAGCTGAGCCTGTTGCTAGGAAACATGGCTAATACTGATTCAGAAACTTCATGAATTCTGCATTGGAAAAGGACCAAAGCAATGAGAAAAAATGTAGTTCTCAGCTCAATTTAGAAGTTGTGAAAACTAATAAAGATATCTTATTTGGGCATTTAACACCTGAGAAGCATTTTAGTACATTCGCTGAATCAGAATAAAACAAGTTTATCTCATAAAATATATAATTTTTTTGAAAATTTGAAAAAAAAGTATATTATGAAATCACTTACATAATGTAGAGAAATAGTTTTCAGAAAATCTATTAATAGTTACTCCTGTATATACTCTTGAAGTAGTAAGCTTATTGCAACACTGGTATCACAAGAGATAATACAGTAGTTAAAGAGTAATTTTCAATCACTTTGTATAGATAAATATGTTTACAATTCATATGTACCACAATGTTTTCACAGATACTCATAGCTTTTGAAATTGCAAAATTATATATCACATACAAAACTGTTGGCAACTTCAAATTTCAACAGCATTTAAGAGTGATATATTAGTAAAAGAAACTATGTAAAATGATACTAATGTTTAACTTGGAAAATAAATGCCAGCAATAACAATAATATATTGAAAAAATACTTAAACAAAGCAGCATGTCTTTCTAGGTATTCAATTCATACAACAACTCAAGCAATTTGGAAATGATGCAAATATTAAAAATTAAAACAATGGAAATATATATTTCAGAAAAGATCTAGTTTATATGAAAGTTAAAAATATTAATAAAGGATCATCCACAGAAAGGAAGCATATGCTTTTAAACTTGTTGCATAGGATATGTTTAAATGCCTAGGAAAAAAATCTACATAATAAAGCCTAAGCAACCTTTATGGCAGAAGGACCAGAATAACCAGTCTCTATGATGTGCAATTAACACCTTTACTTTAACTACTGACCATCACAATGCAGGAGCTGCCCCCTGATGGTCAGTGTGCTCCTCCAGTGGAAGCCAGGCTCATGGCTGGCAAGTGCAGAGGCAGTGGCAGGAACCTCTCCAGCCTCTGTAGCAGCACTAAGGATCAGTGAGCTGAATAATGAGGAGCAGTGAGCAGGTGGGTGGTAAGGAACAAAGGGTCCTGGACTGCCAGAGGGCACAGGCCAGGCTGAGGGGAACCCCCCTGCCTCCACTGCATGAATTTGATCTATTTATACATAGAGGATAGTATTTGAATTATTATATACAATAGAAGCAAAATATTTTTGAAAGTGATTAGTTTAAATATCTTACTTTTGGATTCATAATGTAGATATATGACCCTAACCAATGAAATAGCTATTATTTAAATATTTTCAAATGCTTCTCTAGAAAAGAAACAGACCCTGACCAGGTAATTCATTTGGTTAGAGTATCATCCTGATATACCACGATGTGGGTTCAATTTTGGGTCAGGGCACATACAAAAAGCAACCAAAGAATGTGCAAATATCTGGAATAACAAAATCTCTCTCTCTCTCTCTCTCTCTCTCTCTCTCTCTCTCTCTCTCTCTCTCTCTCTCTCTCTCTTTTCTATCCCTCCCTCCATCCCTCAAATAAATTAAAAAAAATAAAAAATAAGAAATATTTTTTTCCAAAGAAATTGGCTATAATAATGAAACTAGCTTAAAAAGCATTAGTAACATCCTGGTGCTAGAGACTCAGAAAATATATATTACCTGATAACTTTCTTATCCCTGCACTCCGTTCTACTTGTACTCTTCTTTTGTACTATTATTTGCCATTGTAATTATGTAATTCATTGCAATATGTCACCTTATTTATTTCTTATTTTAGGTCTTTGAAAACAAATAACATGTTCTCTTTCCTTGCAGTACTTTTCATGTAGCTTATTCATCACCATTTTTATATTAAATAATGAGAAAGAACTAAAAGGATGACATAATATATTCTACTAACCAGAGACTCCTTTGTTGAGAATTATCCCTAAGATGTGAAAATAGCAGGGAGGAATGTAATAATGTAGCCTTGAGAGTAGCTTATCTTGTCCTATAGTTTGAACACAGGAGCTGTTTGAATCAGGGGAGCCAACAATCTTGGGGTTTAATTTCCAAGTGCTTCTCATAAATTGTGGAAGGCTATAATAAAGAAAAGGAGAGGCCTTTTTCTGTCCTTACAGTAAATATTTAACCAAGCACAAATTCTTAGATAATGACAACTTTGGAGCAATTTTTGGACCATCTCTGTAGAATCTTAAAAAGAATCTATAATACCCACCAACCCACATGGCATTTGTTAGAATGTACTATTTCACAATAAGCAATGTTAATATACATTGATATACAGTGGTACCTTGAGATATGAGTTTAATTTGTTCCATAACCTTGAGGCGTGGGAAACTATGAGACGCTCGAGTCTCGGTAAACTGGTGGGTCGTGTGCAGCTGGCCAATCTGCGTGATTCCTCATATCTCAACTGTTGCTCGTATTTCAAAGCAAAAATTCCTCACTCAACAGCTCATATCTCAAAAATCTCGTATGTTAGGGCACTCGTATCTCGAGGTACCACTGTACTTTTATAATTATCAGCTTACTTGATATAAAAGTAAGTATTTCTACATCACTTATTATGATTAGGATATCTTGAATATCCATTAATGAAAATGACATGTAGTAAAATTATAAAATGAAGAAATGGGTAATTAGCACTGAATCTAATAGATCTTAACTTTATTGATAGAAATTTTAATATAAGAACAGGTAATAAACTGAGAGATTATTTTCTTCCTAATTGCAAGGACAAGTTATAAATGTTAAACATGAAATATTAGTATTTTCCCTAAGTATGAGTCAGGTAAACACATCTTTAGGTAAGAACTTTTATTATGCTTTGTAAACTCAGAAACAAGTGAAATTATAGATATTTACAAAATGTAGAATATTTGTTAGGTGGATGGGAAAGATTAAGAGTTACAAAAATATTCAGAAACACTAAAAAAAATCAAGCAGTTCTAGTTAAGATGGCACTACATGTAAATGCAGCAATTGAAACGTCTCACAATCACATGAAAATTATGACGAAGCTACAGAACAACCATCATTAAGAACCACCTGAAATATAACTAAACAGAAATCCTATAACTAAGGATAAAAAGAAGCCACATCGGTTAGGAGTGATGAGGATACAAAACAGCTAGTCCCACACCCACAATTTGTGTTTAAAAATTGGGAGGGATATTTCAGCTCAAGAGGTTCCCTGAGGACTGAGGGGGCCTAGTCCCACTGCAGAACTCCCAGCACAGGGTTCCAGTATTTGGATGGAAATCTCTGCCACTTTTGACAGTAAAAACCAGCAGAGATTGTGGCTGAGACAGAGGCTCCTGTCTGTTCATTCCTATTAAAGGGCCCATGCACAGACTTACACTCACTTGCTCTGAGCTCAGGAACTGAATAGTCAGGCTTTAAGAGGAGGGATGGATGGTAGCTTTCTCCCAGACAAAAGTTTGGCAGAGGTCATTGTTTCTTTGCTGCTCTCCTCTATAGAACCAGCAGGCAGGCACCATATCTGCATCTCCCTTAACCTGATTAATGTTGTTCCCCCTGACCTGGTGATTCCTGAGACCCTGCCACATTCAACTTGTGGATCCACCTAGATATTTCCAGTGACTTTTCCACAAAAAATGACTTCTCTTGATTCATGTTTTGTACTTTCTTAAAATCTTAAACAAGCAGTATCTGGAGTCTGCATACCCTCTATCTCTTGCTAAGTGGCATCAGTGCTGCCACAAGCAACAGCTGAGTTTGGCTTTTGCTGAGCACCTCCAAGCCCAGCACAAGTAGCAGACATCTGCAGATTATTCTGTATCTCATGCCAGGTGGCCACAGGCAGGGTGGCCACATAAAGTGGCTCGATTATAATCCAACTACTTCCATGGGTGACACTTTAGAGGGGAACACTCAGTGGGCACCAATGCCCCACAAAGCAAGTCCTGCTCTGTGGGAGAGGGCGCTGTATACTGTCTCTTTCACCATAGTCACAGCTAATCACCCTGGGGGTCAATCTCTCCCAATGAAGTGAAAACAGCAATCTAGGCTCAATTAAAACAAAGGGGTATACACGACCTATGTTAGAGGCACAATTGGAGCACCTGCCACAGGTGACTAGGGAGGCTATGCCACTGAGCCCTACAGGACACTTATTAACAAGACTGTGGAAAGTCGCAGGTCTACCTAATATATAGAAACAAACACAGAGAGGCAGCCAAAATGAGGAGACAAAGAAAAAGTTCCCAAATAAAACAAAAAGAGAACTCTCCAGAAAAATAACTAAATGAAATAAGGCAAGCAAACTACCAGACAAAGAATTCAAAACAATGGTTATAAGAATGCTTAAGGAACTTACTGAGAACTTCAATAGCATAACAAAGGACATGGGAACCATAAAAGAGAATCAGGCTCTTGCCAGTATGGCTCCGTTGGTTGGGGTGTCATCTTGTACATCAAAAGGTTGTGGGTCTGATCCTGGTCAGGCCACATATCTAGGTTTCAGGTTCAATCTCTGGTCAGGGCTAATATGGTAGCAACTAATTGATGTTTCTCTCTCATATTGATCTCTCTTTCTCTCCCTCCCCCTCTCACTAAATCAAGAAACATATCCATATCCTTGCTTCTAAAAAGACAGAAATGAAGAATACATTACAGGGAACCAACAGTGAATAGATGAAGTAGAGGATTACATCAGTTATTTGGAAGTTAAGGAAGTAGAAATCACCCAAACAGAACAGCAAAAAGAAAAAGAGAATAAAAAATAAATAAAAATAGTATAAGGAGCCTTTCGGGCAATTTTAAGCATTTGCATCATGAGGATGCCAAAAAAAGAGAGAGAGAGCAAGAAATTAGAAACCTATTCAATAAAATAATGACAGAAAACTTCCCTAGCTTGATGAAGGAAATAAACGTATGAGTCCAGTAAGCACATGAAATTTCAAACAAAATAAATCCAAAGAGGCCCACACCAAGACACATCATAATTAGAATACCAAAAGCTAAAGACATAGAGAGAATCTTTTATCTCTCTCCCAACTTCTCTTTCTTTTGAAGAAATCAATCCTATGTCTATCCTGCCTTAATTCATCCCTCATCATTCCTCATCTGGACAATTGTCAGAACTTTCTAACAATGCTCTCTGCCTTCAGTCTTATTTCATATAACCAGGTTGCTAAACTTGTGCCATGCAGTCTTTCTGAAACAGATCTGATTATAATATTCTCATGAATGGAATCACCAATTGCCTTTTTATTTTTTCAGCACAGAATAAAATGACTGAGCAAGTCATCCAAAATAACTTCTATCTATATTTGCAGAGTCTTGTTCTCTTCTCCTCCATTTGCCTTGTGTACCAGAAAAGCCACATTTCTTACCTATTGCCAAGAGTCATACTATTTCCATTACTCCTAACATCCCCTCTTGGCTGGACTTCTCTTTCTCCAGTTATCCATCTTGTGAACACCAACCCTTTGAAATGTCTCATGGCCTAGCAAAATTGTAATATCCTGCATAGGTTACAATATTTCCGTCCCAAATTTTAATCTATCAGCTATCAGTTTCCTATAATGATTTAGATATAGAAGCACTTTAAAATTACTAAATATGAGTGCCTGGAGACAGAATAGTCCTTTTTATTGTATCTTATGTAAATAGAGTACAACATATGGTAGGTTCATGAAAATTTTGTTGACTAAGTAAATAAATGGATAAGAATCCACATTTATGAAAGCTTTAAAAGAAACCTTTTGCACATATGTTAAAACTACTTTGGATTTAATAAACCTTTATGCTTTAAGTAAACTTTAGCAGCATATTTTTCCTTTCTAAAACAAAATAAAACTAAATAACTTTGCTACCTGCAAATTAATTATAACTATAGTTATAATTCCATCTACAATATCACAATTGTTTATCTATCAACATATAGTTGAAGGCTTAAAAACTTATATAGATGAATTGAAATTTGTTCACAAATTAAATAAAGTTCCTATGCTTTCTGTTTTGCAGGTAAAGAAGAGTTTTTCAGTTTTCACTTACAATCTAATCACTCTAAACATGTATTTCAAATCATGTATCCAGTGATTATTAAGCTAATATTTAAAATAAATTTGGTGAAAGATACCAAAAATATCAACTGCTATTTTCTTGTAATTTTAATATAAGTTTTTTCTTTATTTTACATTTGCTAAAATATTCTTATAATAATCAAGTTGCAGCCCATTTAATGTGTACCTCTGTACATATTGTATAATTGTTTCAAAAAGATGAAATTATCTCCTCCTCTATTAGGTTACATTATGCTTTTATTAATTTACCCTATGTTGGCAATAGCTC
Source organism: Lasiurus borealis (assembly GCA_004026805.1). Classification (NCBI taxonomy): domain Eukaryota; kingdom Metazoa; phylum Chordata; class Mammalia; order Chiroptera; family Vespertilionidae; genus Lasiurus; species Lasiurus borealis. The sequence goes on from PVJN01019594.1 coordinate 12,555, forward strand.
TTATTTTGCTATAGTATTGGCTCATACTTATTTTGTAGTACAATAGGTCAGTTTTACTATATGAATAGTAATTGTTTTGCCATATACAGTCTTTGAGTAATCAAGAAATGTATGCATTATCTTAAGTATGCTTTGAGATAGTAACAAAGTTATATATTTCCTTTTAAAATACATTTATTCAATCATTGATTTATTTAATAGTCACTTTGAGGGTCTATTCTGGGTGCATTGCAGAAGGATTTTTTTTCAAGGTGGTTAGACAGCTAAATCAAATAATCAAATAAAAAAATTTAATTTTTAAGGGAGAGCTTTAATTCTGCTGTGTATTATATAGATTTCTTTGCAAAAACAGAGTTCTAGGTATTTTTAGAATTAAACATGAATTGTGTTAAATATGCTTCATTCAGTGTCAACTATTTCTCAAGGTATTTGCATTATAGAGAATTGTAATGAAGAAATTGTTGCCAAGGGTAGAGGCAACCTCTGCTACACTCACAGACAAACCCACCAGCCATGCCCACCAACCAATCAGAGTGAGTATGCAAATTAACCCAATCAAGATGGCTACTGCCACAGAGAGCATAAGAGAGAGGCCTAGGTTGTCCCTGGTGATATAAGAAGCCAAGCTTTCCACAAAGCCTGGCCGGTGGAGTTTAAGGCAGCAAAGTTTCAATGGCTGTAAAAGCAGAAGGCTTGGCTCTGCTCCAGGCTACAAAGATTCAATTGTAAAAGATAAATAAATCCCAGATACCAGGGCCTCCACTTGGATTGCTGGGGGGCGTGGCTGGCTTCCAAACCACCACAGGCCTTTCACCCAGGCTTCCCCATACCCCAAGGACACTCTGATCCAGGACACCCTTCAGGGCAAACCAGCTGACTCCCACCCATGCACCAGACCTCTATACTATCTAATAAAATAGTAATATGCAGATTGACCATTACTCCAACACACAAGATGACTGCACCCATGTGGTCACAAGATCCTGCCCCCATGTGGACAGAAGATGGCCACCTCAAGATGGTCAGCAGGAGAGGGAAGTTGGGAGGAACCAGGCCTGCAAGGGAGGGCAGTTAGGGGTGACCAGGCCAGCAGAGGAGGGAAGTTGGGAGTGACCGGGACTTCAGGGAAAGGCAGTTGGGTGTGACTAGGCCCACAGAATAGGGGTGTTAGGGGCAAACAAGTTGACAAGTGAGCAGTTAGGCATCAATCAGACTGAGAATGGTTAGGGAGTGATCAGGCTGGCAGACAGAAGTGGTCCGGGGCAATCAGGAAGGCAGGCAGGTGAGCAGTTGAGACATAGCAGTCCTGGATTGTGAGAGATATGTCCAACTGCCCGTCTAGGCAAGATCGGGCCTAAACAGGCAGTCTGACATCCCTCAAGGGGTCCCAGATTGGAGAAGGACAGGTGGGGCTGAAGAACACCCCCCATCCATACATGAATTTCATGCACTGAGCCTCTAGTCCTATAGAATAAAAACCTAATATGCAAATGGACCAAATGGTGGAATAACTGGTCACTATGATGCATACTGACCAACAGGAGCTAGCCCCTGGTGGCCAGTGCACTCCCAGGGGGGGGGGGGAGCTTTATGCAGCCAGAAGCCAGATTCATGGCTGACAAGTGCAGTGGGGGTAGTGGGAGCCTCTCCCACTTCTGCAGAAATGCTAAGGATGTCCTCTGAGGGCTCTCACGCTATGAGAAGGTGCAGACCCAAATGAGGGACCCCTTAGATGTATGAATTGCGTGCACCAGGCCTCTTGTATATATACATATGTGTATATTCTAAATATTTGACTTTGCAATCTGATTTATTCAAAATTTTGTCTTTAGGGTATTTAATTCATAAAAATAAGAAAAAATACCTTGAGATATCTAAACAAGGTTTTTTGTTTGACAATTAATTGATTATGACTGATTCATGCTTTAACATTGGCATTTTGATCACTGTTGTATAGCTTTTTACAATCTGCTCATCCAGCCGTCCAAGGCATGATGCTAAAGTGGGCAGTCGCTATTCTCTCTCCCATCTGCTGTTTTTACTTTTACTTTCTAATTATGAAATTAGGTTCAGGAAAATGGGAAATTTTGCAGTATGCTATAACTAAACTAAGTTTTTAATCATCATATGAAAGAGTGGTCAGTCATGTGGTGTAAGAGCACTGGACAAGAGTTCATGTAACTGGTATTCTTATTTCTGCTTTATTATCAATTAACTAAGTAGCATTGGTCACATATTATGTAACTCTCCTACTCTGTGATTTCATTACATAAAAGGCTAGCTTGGTACAGATTATGGATACAGTAACAAATTAATATGAAATATTAAGAAATTATTCTCAGGGCTAGTGATATAAAAACAGGTTTAAAAAAGTTGCTGATTGTTTGTTGATTTATTGATGATAGTTATTCTGGCAGGTGTGAAGTGGTACCTCACTGTGGTTTCAATTTTCATCTATGACACACACAGACCAGCAAGGGGCAGATACTCAATGAAGGACCTGCTATGGCATGCATTGGCCATTTACAGAGAAAAGGTACCACAGACCTGGTGTCCACAAAGCAACCCTTGGCATTCCCCAGGTGGGACACAGGTCCTGCGATTACCCTGGAGCCATAGCCCACTGAGTTGCAGCCAACATTGCTGAGACCACTTGGCACAAAATGTGGCCCATGGCCCAGCCCAGCCTGGAAACTGGATGTGGGCACAGGGTAATGATGTCACATAGCAACTCTCTAGTGACTAGTCTCCTTGGATTTTCTTCAGCCCAGCAATATGACTTGCTTTATAGCCTGGTGCAAACATTTTACACTTTAACCGAATGTCTGTGAAGTGTTTTACTGTGCCTCATCTCATTTGATCTTCACAAAAGTCCTTGAGTTGGTAGATAAGAGACTATTTTCTTTTCATTAGCAGGAAAATGGATATTTAAAAAGTTTAGAAACTTGACCTGACTGAAAAGAAGTAAGAAAATGGTGGATCTTGAAAATGACTTCAGGTTTTCTCACTGTGCAGAATATAGTGAAACACCACTACAGTTAAATATTTTACCCTTTGTTCTCTCTGCATGATCAATAATAATAATCTGCTTTGTGTAGATATTTACCTCATTGTTTCAGACAATTATTTAAAGAGAAGTTGGGGTGCTTCACTGGGCTGGAAAAAGTTTAGCTAAATCAAGAAACAGGTCTAATTAAGCAAGTTTATCTATATATAAAAAGCTTTTGCTGGTGCCAATCACACATGTGTATTTCTATCTGTCATTGTTGATTGTGAATTTGGTTGACACTTCTATTCTGGAAAAAGAGCAAATAGAGATATTAAAATATTCCTTCTAATTAATTTCTTTTGAATGTGTACAAATTTGTGCACTGAACCACTAGTATCTAAATGAAACTATAAAAGGAAAATAATACATATGAAAATGTTTAAAGTTTAAGAGGATAAATCCCTTATTCTTATCACAATTAACAGGAGAAAGAGGAGGTAGAGGAGGAGCAGGAGAAAATGGAGAGTAAACCTAATAACACTGTGAACTGTACAGGTTCAATATATATATATATCCTATGCAACAACTGAATTGTATAAGCTTATATTAATTAATTGGTTGATTACATAAAATTTAAAAAGTACTATTTTATATGCTACCAATTTATTATCATGCTTTTCAAAGTTATTGGAAACCACAAATGAAGTAAAAAGGAAACTGAAGCTTATCAGAATTGTATAACATTATTTTTCCCAAAAACATCCTTGCAAAATAAAAACAGACCTGGAGATTATAGAAATTAAAATTTGGCTTAAAAGTAATCTGCAGCCATAAAATAGTTTTTAAAATAGAAGGGTAATGATGAGATTGTTTTAAAAATATTGTTTTGTTGTAAAAACAAAAAACAAAAACAAAAACAAAAAACATGGAAGTAAGTTGCAAAGAAGACAGAACTTAAATTGGAAAATTAAGTATAATAAGTTATCATAAATTGCCTTAATAATCTTGCCTTACAAGTTTAGGCAAAAGATGATTGTAGTCTGAACTGAGACAATGGAGTGGATATCTAAAGAAATGGGAGAAAAGAGATATCTGTAGGAAGTTCAATGGATAATACTTGGTGATTGGCTTATTATTCTTACATTCTATTTCAAAATATTTCCTTTTCTCTCATCCTTCTTTTGAACCTTAGTTACAGATATACATTTAAAATCACTTTGATGGAAGGAAGCATGGCTTGGAGTGGTGAACACACAATACAATATACTGATGAATTATTGTAGAATTGTATACATGAAACCTGTAACATTTTATTAACCAATGTCACCATAATAAATTCAATTAAAACGAAAGCATTTTGATCTTTATTATTATCCTATCTAATAAAATAGTAACATGCAAATTAACCATCACTCCGCTACACCCACAGGCCATGCCCAACAGCCAATCAGGAGCAAGTATGCAAATTAACCCAGCCAAGAAGGCTGCAGCCATGGAGTGAGCAGGAGGCTTGGGTTTCCCCGGCAATGGAGGAAGTCAAGCTTTCCACACATCCTGGCAGGCCCAGGTCTCCACTCAAGGCTATAAAGTTTAAATTATAGGAGATAAATAAATCCCAGCAAAAATGGCTACAACCACAGAGTGAGCAGAAGGCCTGGCTCTGCTCTAGGCTACAAAGGTATAATTATAGAATATAAATCCCAGATACCAGGGCCTCTACTTGGGTCACCATGGGGTGTGGCCAGCAAGTAAGCCACTACAGGCCCATTGCCCAGGCCACCCCATGCCCCAAGGGAATTCCCACCCTGATCCAGGACACCCTTCAGTGCTAACCAGCTGCCCCCCACCCATGCACCAGGCCTCTGTCCTATCTAATAAAAGAGTAATGTGCAAATTGAGCATCACTTCAACACACAAGATGATATCTCAATGTGGTCAAAGATGACTGCCCCCATATGGACACAAGATGGCCACCATAAGATGGCCAGCAGGGGAAGGCAGTTGGGAGGGACCAGGCCTTCAAGGGAGGGCAGTTGGGGGTGATCAAACCTGCAGAGGAGGAAGTTAGGGGTACCAGGAAGGAAGTTGGGGGTGAGTGGGCCTGCAGGGAAGGGCAGTTGGGAGGGAAACAGGCCTGTAGGGGAAAGCAGTTAGGGATGATCAGGCCTGCAGGGGAGGGAAGTTAGGGGTAACTAAGCCCACAGGGGAGGACATTTAGGGGAAAACAGGGTGGCAGGGGAGTGTTTAGAGGGTGATCAGGCTGGCAGGCATAAGAGGTTAGGGGCAATCAGGAAGCAGGCAGGTGAGCAATTGGAAGCCAGCAGTCCTGGATTGTGAGAGGGATGTCCAACTGCCCATTAGGTCCAGTAGGATCAGGCCTAAATGGGCAGTCAGATATCCCTTGAGGGGTCCAGATTAGAGAAAGTGCAGGCTAGGCTGAGGCAACTCCCCCTCTTCCATGCATGAATTTTGTATACCGGACCTCTAGTTTTTAATATATATTTTTTAAATACAAATATTCCAAATTGATGATTATTCTATTGAAAATTTAAATTATCACTGACACCAAGAAACATTACTCTAGGTGCAATTTCAGGAAATGAATTTTGCACAAAGTAAAGACAGGATATTAAGCATTAGCATGAAAAACTCAGAAAGTATGTCAGACTGAAATCATTTGTGATGAGTAGTTCTGAAAAAATTTAATCAAAGCCAAACCAAAAAGGAGTTTGATGGTGATATTGAATGGGATTTCTTTTTAAAGTCATAAATGTTAGATTCATGTTTAGTATGGAACTGGAAGCCATTTTTAAAATATGATACAAATTACATTTTTGGAAGAACATTCGGTGCTGCAGGTACTGGAATAGCATATTTTGTTCAATATCAATAATGTTGATGAGCTGTCACAGGAAATTAACTCTTATTTACATCAATTAGCTTATTATAAAAATGCTTTTGTATATGTTGTTTCATTTAAAGTCACAGAACATATAGATGCCATGAAGTGAGGACTTATGTATTTGCAAACAATTTTTGCCTACTGATTAGGAGTTGATTATGTCTAAAGAGTTTTACCATGAATTTTATTAGAAAATAAAAACTGTATATAAGAAATTGAAATGATGAAAAGCTTATATTTTATAAATGACCCTATGCAGAAAATTAAACACATATAAGCAGATATAAGATAGAAATTGGAAATATTTATTCAACATTTCTAGTATCTATAATGATATTCATTGTAGTGCACTTTCATAACTATTGTCTCTCTTTTTAAAGCCTTTAAGTTTACTAAAAATTGTTTAAATATTAACCATCTATCTCCCATGAGCCAGGCAAAGAAAGTTTCTACAGAAATTGCATATCAATTACTTAAACTTGAACAACTAACACTATGCAAAAAGTTTGTTTCCCTGTATCCTTTTTACTCTTTGGTTTTATTTCATTAATCAATTAACTTATTTCTGGAACATTTGTCTCTAGGCTGTTTATGCTATTCAGAGTGTTTATCCTCAAACTAGAGGCCTAGTGTACAAATTTCTCTAGGGCTGGCTAGGGGGAGGGGCTGTGGACAGTTGGCCAGCCGGCCCCACCCCCAGGTTGAACTCCTGGTCAAACACCCCGTGAAGGGGACAATTTGTATATTAGTCTTTTATTAGACAGTATTGTAATTAGCAAATCCTTCTTTCCCCCTCAAGTACCTTTTTCTTTCTTTCTTTCTTCCTTTCTTTCTTTCTTTCTTTCTTTCTTTCTTTCTTTCTTTCTTCCTTCCTTCCTTCCTTCCTTCCTTCCTTCCTTCCTTTCTTCCTTTCTTTCTTCCTTTCTTTCCCTTTTTGTTTCATTTTATCTATTTATTTATTTTTTATTTATTTTTATTTTTTTTCCCCTATTGCCATATCCATTGGCTACACTTACATACATGCATACAGGTCCTCCGGTTGATCTCTTAGAGCTCCCCGCCCCCAACCTCCCCTGCCTTCCCATTGTAGCATGACAGTCTGTTCATTGCTTCTTTGCTTTTGTATCTGGTCCCCCTAACCCTTCCCCACTCCCCACCCCCGATTCTTGGTCTTTAAAACCATCTTGCCTTTGTAGGCTAGGAATAAACTTATAAGAGCAAAAAAACTGTTTGAGTCCCAATTTCAATGTCCAATAGTTTTGAGTCCCAGTTTCAATGTCAAACAGTTCTTTATGTGTACACATCATCAATGGTATCTGCACAGTGGACAATGGTGGCAATAACGGTCCGACCCACTCTGGTTTGGTCCTAGGCATCCTGTAGTGATTCACAGCTGCTGACTGCTCACATGGCAAGAGGGGGGGGGGTGAGCATCTTCCATCTCTAGACTGTTTCTCCTCTTGTCTTCATGGTTGGAACAGACCTGTCAGTTCCTCTCTGTTGCAAGAGTCCACTTGGTCTTGGAGTTGTTTTCTGGAAGTATATAAACATATGTTCAACCAAGAGTTAATAAAGGAATCTTTTCTGTAAAATTGACTTGGGGTCCTTTTACTTTTGCCTACCCACTTTTCCTTTGGTTTATTTTGACACCATGTGTGTTTTTCATGGGTGTTTTGCAGTTAGTATTACAAATGAAAATTAATTTTCTAAAGTGGAAATTTTCTAGGTGTAATTTACTTCCCAGATATTTTTCCTTACATAATATTACTCTACTCTCCCCCCCCCTTTTTTTGATTAGTGGAGGGTTCTGTAAAAATTTTTAGTGTAATCTTGATAACTTTAAATTTTAATTTTTTGCACACTAATATGCCTGTTTTATGTTAATTGCATATTAAGCGATTTTACCATGAGATGAGCTATCAATAGAAATTTTAATTAATACTTTAGAAACAGCTTTTTGTCCAGTACACTTAAATTTTCTTGGGTGTTTACTTATTTCAATTTGCCAATTTAAATTAATCAGAAAGCTTGATAACTCTTTTATGTCAAATTTAATACTCTACCAACAATCTTAGATTACACTTAGTTGAAAGGTTTATTTGCATTCTTGAGTAGGCACTGAGCATTCCTAATGCTAGGCTGAATTTAGGTATAGGACAGCTGCTGTTGGCATGTTTCTTTCTGTTACCTGGGTCCTCATCTGAGCTGGACCGTGTCTCTCTCTGTTACCCGGGACACGATCTGTGCTGAGCGAGGGAAGTGAAGTAGCCAATAGGGCAGGAGACCTCCCTCAGAAATGGTGAGTGTTCAAACCCATGCAATGTTGAAGGGGGGTGAGGGTCTGTGCCCTACCTCTGTTGACCCCTAGGTTCTCTCTTAATGGCCCCTCTGCGACTGTGTCTGTTTTAGGTTGTTCCTTCCCTGAGGAATCTTACACATCTTTAGCTAACCAGTCATCCTCCGGGGCCAAGCAGGGTGTTGTGAGGTTCAGTTCTAACTCCATGGTACCCTATGCCACCATGGCCTCCATGCCCAGCACCTGTCTTGGAATCCCCCCGCTTGCTGATGGGGACTGACCACTTATCTCGGGGAATTCAGGTTCCTTCTCTAGGGAGGGCCCAGCTCACACCATTTGGTAAGAGACAGATCCATTATACCAGCCACCTTGAGGCTTCAACCTCAGCGCGAATAGAAAGCTCAGGCTACAGCTGATGGCCATTGGATTGTGAAAAGAGGGTCCCTCTTGGCAAAGGAGGAAAGAGGGGCCAGTATAGAATGCTCAAGTGCATTCCCAGTGTCTTCATTCCTTATGAAAGGTGTTAAATCCTTTCATGTCCTTTTTTTTTTTAATTGCTGCTAAACATTCAAAGAATTAGTTTGTAATTTTGTTTGGGATAGTTGTACAATACGCTGTTGTGAAATATCAAAAATTAAATGACATTGTAGAATAATATCATGTAAGGATATTTTTTGCTCTAGGCCAGGGCAAGTCAATTTCAAACTGATTGTCAATTACTTTTTGTAACTTTATATAAACTTTTTCAGGGAGGCAAAAACACAGATTACTTACCTTATAGCTCAAGAGGCCAAATATATTGAGTTTTAACTGCAATCCTTATGACATTTGAAGGAAACTTCTCTTTATTTCCTTCCAATATGATTTAAATGTTAGAGTTTCATTTAAAAATCTTTGTCTCATGAAACAATTTATCTTAAGGTTTTGGTGACCACTGTATGGATTAGATTTAATGTTTTATTATAATAATTTTTTTAATTTAATTAATATTTTTTACATATGTCCTTATTCCTCCTTTACCCACCCCCATTCCCTCTTATGCTCCATGCTCCCCATTGTCTGTGCCCAATGAATATGCTCATATGCATCTATGAAAGTCCCTCTGTTGATCTCTTCCCCTTTATTTCACCAATCCCTACCTTCCCTGAGGTTTGATGTTTGATTGATGTTTCTCATCCTCTGGATCTGATCTTGATCATCAGCCTGTCAATCATTATATTTCACAGATGAGTGAGATCATGTGATATTTATCTTTCTCTGCCTGGCTTATTTCAATAAGCATAATGCTTTCTACCTCCATCCATGTTGTTGCAAATGGTAGAAGCTCCTTCTTTTTTACCACGTGTAGTATCCCACTGTGTAGATGTACCACAGTTTTTTTTACTGCAGTCATCTGCTGATGGGCACTTAAGCTGTTTCCAAATGTTAGCTATAGTGAATTGTGTTGCTATGAACATAGGGGTGCATATATCCTTTCTGATGAGAGTTTCTAGTTTCTTGGGATATATTCCTAGAAGTGGGATCACTGGGTCAAATGGGAGTTCCATTTTTAGTTTTTTGAGGAAACTCCATACTGTTTTCCACAGTGGTTGCACCAGTCTGCATTCCCACCAGCAGTGCACGAGGGTTCCTTTTTCTCGCATCCTTGCCAACAATTGTCATTTGTTGATTTGTTGATGATAGCCATTCTGAAAGGTGTGATATGGTACCACATTGTTGTTTTGATTTGCATCTCTCTGATGATTAGTTATTTTGAGCAGGTTTTCATATGTCTCTTGGCCTTCCTTCTGTCCTCTATGGAGAAGTGCCTATGTAGATCAGTTGCTGATTTTTTTATTAGGTTGTTTACCTTCTTTTTGTGAAGTTGTTTGAGTTCTTTGTTAATGTTGGAGATTAAACCCTTATCTTTGATATCATTGGCAAATATGTTTTCCCATGCATTGGGCTTTCTTGTTGTTTTGTTGGTAGTTTCCTTTGCTGTGCAAAAGTTTTTATTTTGAAGTAGTCCCATTTCTTTATTTTCTTTAGTTTCCATTACCTGAGGTGCTATGTCAGTGAAGAAGTTCCTTCTGCATATGTCGGAGATTTTGCTGCCTGTGGATTCCTCTAGTATATTTATGGTTTCCCATCTTATGTTTAAATCCTTTAACCATTTTGAGTTTATTTTTGTGTATGGTATAACTTGGTGGTCAAGTTTCATTTTTTTCCATGTTTGTGCCCAATTTTCCCAACACCATTTGTTGAAGAGACTGTCTTGACTTCATTGTATGTTTGTCCCTCTTTTGTCAATATTAAGTGAGCATAGTAATTCAGGTCGATTTCTGGGTTTTCTAACCTATTCCATTGATGTGTCTATTCTTGTGCCAGTACCATGCAGTTTTGAGAACAATGGCTTTGTAATATAGCTTGATGTCTGGTATTGAGATCCCACCTAGTTTGTTCTTCTTTCTCAGCATTGCTGCAGATATTCAGGGTCGTTTTTTATTCCAGATGAATTTTTGGAAAGTTCATTCTAGGCCTGTGAAGTATGCCTTTGTATTTTCATGGGGATTATAATGAATTTATAGATTGCTTTGGGTAGAATGAACATTTTGATGATATTATTTCTCCCAATCCATGAACATGGTATGTTCTTCCATCTGTTTATGTCTTTCACTATCTCTTTTTTTAGTGTCCTATAATTTTCTCTATATAGGTATTTTATCTCTTTAGTTAAGTTTATTCCTTGGTATCTTAATTTTTTTGGTGGGATGGTAAATGGGATTGCAGTTTTACTCTCTCTTTCTGTAAGTTCATTATTGGTATAATAGAAATACGATATATTTATTCGTGTTAATTTTGTATCCTGCTATATTGCTGAATTCATTTATTACATCTAATAATATTTTGATAGAGTCTTTAGGATTTTCTATGTACAGTATCATGTCATCTGCAAATAAGGACAGTTTTACCTCTTCTTTTCCTATTTGGATGCTTTTTATTTCTTTTTCTTGTCTGAAAGTAATGGCTAGTACTTCCAGCACTATGTTAAAGAGGAGTGGTGAGAGTGGGCATCCTTGTCTTGTTACTGTTTTTAGGGAAAATGGTTTTAGTTTTTGCCCATTGAGTATGATGTTGGATGTGAGTTTGTCATATATGGCTTTTATAATGTTGAGGTATGATCCTTTTATTCCCACCTTGCTGAGATTTTTTATCAAGAAAGGGTGTTGGATTTTGTCAAATGATTTTTCTGCATCAATCGATATGATTATGTGAGTTTTATCTCTCAATTTGTTTATGTGATTTATCATGTTTAGTGATTTGTGAATATTGTACCATCCTTCATCCCTGGGATAAATCCTACTTGGACATGGTGTATGATCTTTCTGATGTACTGCTCAATTCAATTTGCTAGACTTTTGTTGAGGATTTTGGCATCTATATTCATGAGGGATATTGGTCTGTAATTCTCTTTCATTGTGTATCTTTATCTGGTTTGGGTATTAGGGGGATCCTGTCTCTGTAGAATGAGTTTGGAAGTGTTCCTTCCTGTTGAATTTTCTGGAATAGTCTGAGAAAGATGGGTTTTAGTTCTTCTATGAATGTTTCGTAAAATCCCCCTGTGAAGCTTTCTGGCCCTGGGCTTTTGTTTGCTATTACCTTTTTGATGACTGCTTTAATTTCTTCCATAGTTAAAAGCATGCTGAAATTTTTAGAATCTTCCTGTGTAAGTTTTGAAAGATTGTGTTTTTCTAGGAATGTGTCCATTTCCTCTAGGTTGTGTAATTTGTTAGAATAGTTGTTCATAATATTTTTTAACAATCCTTTGTATTTCTGTGGGGTCTGTAGTTATTTCACCAGTCTCATTTCTGATTTTGTTTATTTTGGTCCTCTCTCTTTGCTTCTTGGTGAGCCTGGCTAGAGGTTCATCAATATTGTTTATTCTTTCGAAGAACCAGCTCTTATTTTTATTGATTTTTGTATAGTTGTTTTTTTTTTGTCTCTGTCATTCATTTCTGCTGATCTTTATTATTTCCTTCCTTCTGCTCACAGTGGGCTTTTCTCTCTTTCTAGTTCTTTGAGTTCTTGAGTTAGGTTATTCATTACCATTTTTTCCTGTATTTTTTTTTTTTTTGGTAGGCCTATAGAGTTATACACTTCCCTCTTAGCACTGCTTTCATTGTGTCCCATAGCATTTTTTTTATTATCATTAATCTGCAGAATATTTTAATTTCTTCTTTTATCTCATTTATAACCCAATCATTGTTTTGTAAATTCTATTCAACTTCCAAGTGTTTGAATTTTTTGTACTGATTTTATTGTAGTTTATTTCTAATCTTATGCCATTGTGGTCTGAGAAAATGCTTGATATGATTTCAATCTTTTTGAATTTGGGGAGACTTTGCTTGTGACCCAATATGTGGTCTATGTTTGAGAATGTGCACTTGAGAAGAATGTATATTCTGTGGTTTTGGGGTGATAGGCTCTGAAGATATCAATTAGGTTCATCTGATCTAATGAGTAATTTAGAATTGCTGTTTCTTTGCTGATTTTTTGTCTAGAGGATTTGTCCAGAGATATCAGTGGTTTATTAAAATCCCCTACTATGATTGTATTGATGTCAATCACTCCCTTAATATCTTCCAGGAGTTTTTTCATTTATTTAGAGGCTCCTGCATTAGGTGTGTATGTGTTTACCAAAGTTATATATTCTTATGAATTGCTCCTTTTAGTATTATGTAGTGGCCTTCCTTATCTCTTGTTATAGCCTTTACTTTGAGGTCTGTTTTATCAGATATAAGTATCGCCACCCCAGCTTTTTTTCTCATTTTTATTTTCCTGAAAAATGTTTTCCAACCCTTAACTCTCAGTCTTTGCTCTGAGGTAGGTCTCTTATAGATAGCAAATATATGGGTCATGTTTTCTTAACCATTCAGCTACCCTATGTCTTTTGATTGGTCAATTTAACACATTTACATTTAATGATATTATTGACAAGATCATGTTTGTTTTCATGTTTTTCCTTAGCACTTCCATTTTTTTTTTTGCCTTTCTCTTTCTTATTTTTACAGCAGTCCCTTTAGCATTTCTTGCATTGTTGGCTTGGTAGTGATAAACTCTCTTAGCCTTTTTTTGTCTGTGAAGATCTTGATTCCACCTTCAATTTTGAATGATAGCCTTGCTGGGTACAGTATTCTTGGGTTCAGACCCTTGTTTTTCATCACTTTATTTATTTCATTTCATTCTCTTCAGCCTGGTGTGTTTCTGTTGAGAAATCAGTTGATATTCTGATAGGAGATCATTTGTAGGTAACTTTCTGACTCTCTCTGGCAGCCTTTAAGATTTTTACTTTATCACTAGTGTTCGTCAATTTAATGTCAATTTAGTGTCTTGATGTTGGTCTTTTGGGGTTCATTTTGTTTGGGACTCTGTGTACTTCTTGGACTTGCATATTTTTTTCCTTGCCAATATCAGGGAAATTTTCTGTCCTTATTTCTTCAAATAGGTTTTCTATTCCTTGCTTCTCTTCCACTCCTGGCATCCCAATTAAGTGTATATCATTTCATTTTGTGTTGTCCCAAAGCTCCCTTAGGCTCTCTTCTTGTTTTTTAAGACTTTTTTCCAGTAGCTGCTGTCTTTGTATATTTTTCCTACCTTGTCTTTCAATTCACTGTTGCGGTCCTCAGCCTCTTCTAGTCTACTGTTTAGGCCTTCCATTGTGTTCCTTATTGCAGTTATGTTGTTCTTCATCTCCTCTTGGTTTCATTTCATGTTGGTGACATTCTCATTCAGCTCCTTATAGTTCTCATTGAGTTGTGTGTTATTGTTGTTGAGTTGTGTGTATTTGTCTTCCATCCGTTTAAACATCCTTAAAACCATTACTCTGAATTCTTTCTCTGAAAGGCTGCTCACTTCAATTTCATATAACTTCCTTTTTGGTGATTCCTCGTTTTCTTTCCTTTGAGGATTGCTTTTATGTTTTCCTCTAATCTTTTAATTGTAGATCCAACTGCTTTGCTACCCAAGTATTTTTGTGTGGGGATGATGCTACTGGTGTATTCTCTCAGTTCTCCTATGTTTGTTAGTCTATTGTAGTTTCCTACTTGAGCTATTTGGGTTCTCTTGATGTAGATCTGTGAGTCTGAGAAGCACAATTGTGGTTTCTAGAAGTTGGCAGCCATGGAATGGAGTGTCCCTATTTTTGGTGTTTTATACCCTTAATTGAGATCACACGTGCCCAGCAGGGATACACACTGGCACCAAGGACCTGTCTTTTGGAGTGATGTGTTTCAGGGGGCCTATACCCTGGAGACACATGACTGTGGTGCCCAGAGTTACAAAATCACACCCATGAGGGCTCCTAGTGGCTCCCAGGCACTGCCCAGGGAGTGGCAGCAGGACTCTGGCTGGAGTGGCTGTTGGATCACCGGGCAGCTCAAAGGCCTGTTTGGCTGGTGGTGTTGATGAGTTCCCAAAGAAAGGCCATTTTACCCTTCAAGATGAAGTGGTCTCTGTGCCCGCGTCCCGCAGTCTGGGGAGTGCCAACCATGATGGCAGTCTCTCCTTGTCCAAGAGAGCCTGGACTGCCAGCCCCCACTGCTCCTGTGAGATTCAACTGTCCCTTACTCAATCACACATCCACCACATCCACCCACACACTCTCCTTTTGTCCCCTCACTCCCTCTCCCTCATCTCTGTCCTGCCAGCCACCATCTTCCTCCCTCGGATCTGACCCCTTTTTCTTTATAACTGTAATTTATTTGTTCTTTTTTTTTTTTTCTACTTAAAGTAACTAGGTCCAAAGTCTTATGCTCTACCACATTTAAAGATTGAATCACTTTAAACCCTCTCCTGCCCATCCCCACCAGTTTTTATCTTAAGCACATATATATTCTTTAAACCCAAATTTTAAGAAGATTTTGAAAAGCCATATAACATTACCTGGTCCTATTTTGATTTCACTGTTTCTCCTAGATAGGTTTTAAAGCTCTACTTCCTCACATTATTCTTTCACTAGAGGCCCAGTGCATCAAATTAGTCCATGGGTTGGGGGTGAGGGTGGGAAATCCCTTAGCCCAACCTGTGCCCAACCAGGGGAAACTCTTGCATTGAGTATCTGCCCCCTGGTGGTCAGTGCACATCATAGTGACCTGTCTTTCCACTAGTCATTCCACCATTCAGTTGATTTTCATACAGTGGTACCTCGAGATACAAGTGCCCTAACATATGAGATTTTTGAGATACGAGCCATCAAACGAGCAATTTTTGCTTTGAAATATGAGCAACATTTGAGATCGTCCGGCTGCACACGACCCACCAGTTTACTGTGACTTGAGTGTCTCATAGTTTCCCACACCTCAGGATTACGGAACAAATTAAACTCGTATCTCGAGGTACCACTGTATTAGGCTTTTATTAAATAGGATCCCTTCCCTGTAAACATGTAAAATTGATCCCTTCATCCTCTGTTCAATTTTAATAAATCACATGTGTTTTGCATATCAAATTTCTGACTTTGCATTTTTTTTTGTGACTCTATTCAAAATTATCTGGCATGATTTCTTATGATTTTATCCCCTACCTCCCATTTTTCTCAGTCAGAGAAATGTCAACACAAAGGTGTTATCATGAATGCAACCTGTTTATTACTTTATCTTTTTCATCTTTTCACTACCCTACTTTTAAATGTGGAGTGCATTTTCCTGAAAGAGAGCTTTCAATCCATAATCAGAGTAGAAGCTAAATGGGTCCCCTAACCTCTCTTCTCTTGTCACATTTATTTCTCTCTTCAACCACCCATTCACACTGGAAAACAGCATTTTAACATCTCAGACATCATTCAGCATGCCTTTGTATTTTCTTAAAAAGGACATAATTATTTGCTTGTTCAAGCATAACAAACAACCCATTTATGTTCTCCATTAGAAAACTGAGTTTTCCCATCAGACAATTGAATAACTATATTTTTATGTTTTGTCCTTAAAAGCCTTCTAATTCCAAATCTTTCTTTTTTGACCCATAGAATTTTGGCACTATTTCACGTGTATATAAAATGTGCTTGTGAAATCTTTTATATACACTCGAAATAGTGTCAAAAGGATTTCCCACCCCTACCCCTAACCCATGCACTAATTTGATTCACTGGGCCTCTAGTGAAAGAATAATGTGAGGAAGTAGAACTTTAAAACCTATCTAGGAGAAACAGTGAAATCAAAATATGATCAGGTGATGTTATATGGCTTTTTAAAATCTCCTGAGTAGGAGTGTAGAGCTGAAACTCCTAGCAAGGTGTGTCTTTACTTTCATCAAAGCTCAAAGGGTAGGGGGATGGGATGGGGGAAGGAAATTAATCAATTGTGTATATGCATAAGCCAAAAACAGACAATAGTGCTATAAAGGTCTGGATGTGGGAAAGGCAGTCAGTGGGTGACAGGGAAAGGGGACTCTTATAATTATTTTAACATAAAGATAAAAAATAAAAAAAAATTGCAAACCCAGCCAGCCCCAACTCAAACATAGTTTCCAAGTCTTCAACACCTGAAAGTACTTCTTTGTTTTAAATTTTTATCCTCAGGAATTTTTTGACATCACAATATTAATGTAGCAATTCCAAAAATAGGCAATGTCTAAGCACTTAGTCTTTTAACTCATGAAAACCTTAGAACATCCTGTATGGTAGGTACTATTAAAACAGGAATTTTAGGGGAATATAAGCAGGTTTAGGAAATTTTTAGAATTGGGGTCTATAGAAAAAGTACAGGACTAGAAACTGGGAGAAGGTACATCTCCATAACACAGGGAAGCTGGCAACAGTTATATTTACATAAGTCAAGGGAACTGGGAGTAGCCAAGAGGTCTATATTTACAAAATAAAGTAGGAAGAAAGCCAAGAAGGAATAGAAATATAATGAAGGAGGAGGGCCTGGGAAGTTACTACAGTGACCAATTGGAAAGGGAATATTGACCAATCAGAGGGGATATCAGGACACAGGAACAGCAGCCTTTATAAATCATGGAAACAGGAAGTCAGAAAGACTCCCCCTCCCCACATGGGAGTCTGTACTTGTTCTTCAATAACTCTCCACCTTTGTTATATCATCTTATGTTTGTGTATTTATTCTTCGATTCCAGCTGACAAAGAATCCAGAACATCATGAGTTCCAGTCCAAAAATTCTGTATCACTATTTTTATTTTATGGATAAAGAAACCACAACACAGATGAGTGTTTGAGCTCTCCTAGTGTGAAGAGCTAGTAAATGACAAAAGACATTTGAACAATGAGCTGTGTGTACTTCCTGTTAAATCTTGTGTATATAGTAAAAATTTCTTAAATTTTTTGTAAATGTAAATAACTCTCAATTCCAGGAACCTGCAACATAATTTCTTTGGATTTTATTTGTTGAAAGGAATGAAAATCTTTTGTTTATTAGGGAATTTACCTATAATAATAAAAGTATAATATGCAAATCAACCAAACAACCTAACAGCAGAATAACCATCAGGATGACCTTCCAGACAACTACACCATGACATGCACTAGTGCAGGCCAAGGCAAATGTGATGTGATTGGTCAGGAGGCCCCACCATCGCCTCATGATAACCCCAAAGAGAGAGGCTCAGGACACCCTCTGCACGGCAATAGATCATGGAGCCCTGGCTTGGTGGGAGGGGCCTCTCTCTGCTGTGCAATCTATCATGGGGCCCTGTGATCAGTCACCCCAGAGAGGGAAGCCCAGGTTAAATGGCTGGCAGCATTGTGGCTGGTGAGCAGGACCTCTCTCCACAGAAGGAAGCCCAGGCCACTGGCCAGCAATGCTGTGGTGGGTATGCAAGATGGCCAGCAATTGCCGTGCAGAGGAAGGCCCAGGCCAGCCAAGTAGTCGCACCTCACACCTATTGCCTGCATAGGGAGGTGACCGGGTGGCAGGGGAAAGGGAACAGTATCACATAGATGGCAAGCAGTGGCAGTGGTGGGAGTAGGTTAGTTGCTGGCAACCAGGGGAAGGAAAGCTCCAATAGGCCCTGATCACTAGCCAGCCTAGGAACCCTACCTGAGGGGGTTTCAGAGTGAGAGAGAGTGTGGCTGGGCTGAATTCTGTGCAACAGGCCTCTAGTTTCTATATAAAATCAATAAAAATAGAAAAATAAAATATAAAAAATATTTAAATATTAACTTAAAATTTGTAATAAAATGAACAAAATACTGCTTAGGATTTTTAAGCATGACAAAATAAGTGGAGCAATAAACTAGGATTATTATTAATTAAAAACTTAAATTAAGATTATACATTGCATTTATATATAAATTCAATGAAATCCTAATCATCATCCAACAGGTATTTTTCCCCATAGAAATTGACAAGATGATTCTAAACATATAAATGGACCAGTAATAGTCCCAGAATTTTAAATAAAAGAACAATGTTGGAAGATTATGCTCCCTAACTTTATGATCATTATAAAGCTATCTATAACAATAAAAGGAAAATATGCTAATTCAACCTGACATCATTCTGGTCATCATTCCAGATGTTCTTCCAGACTAAGCTGGGGCCGGAAGGAAGCCCAGGTCCTGAGTGCCTGCTGGCAGTTGAAGCAAAGCCCAAGTCCTGTGTACCAGAGGGAAGCTGGTGCCAGCAGGCAGGGGAAGGAAAGCCTACGCTTGCACAAATTTCATGCATCAGTCTTCTAGTTATTAAAAATTAAGACCAACTGGTATTGGCATAAAGATTACATCATTGAAATAGAGTTTTCAGAAAGAGATTCACATTTATATGATTTATTTTTTTATTTTAAATGGCACAAATAATTCAATTAAAAAACAAGATTTTAAACAGATTGTGCTTGCAGCCATAGAAAATTCTCAAGAACATATTGATCACAAGTAAATAGTCAAATTGGAAAGAACACAACCTTTATGATTTCATTTATAGAAACAGTTTAAAATTTAAAATATATTTGTGTTGACTTTGGAGAGAAAAAGAAAGGTAGAGAGAAATAATAACATCAATGATGAGAGAGTATCCTTGGTAGGCTACTTTCTGCAGGCTCCCTACTGGGAATCGAGCCTGAAACACATACAAGTGCTTTGCCCTAAAGTCAAACTGTGATCTGTTGGCTCATAGGTCAATGCTGAACCACCGAGTCACACCAGCCAGGATCTTACCTAATAATAGAAAAACATCTGAATTGACCATACTTCAACTATGCCCACAGCTAATCATAGTGAGTATGCAAATTAACCCAACAAAAATGGAGTTTAATTTGCATACATACCTGGGTCCTGGGAACCTTCTCCACACCCAGACCACTCCCAGCGAGGCATCAGATCACTCCCAGGCAGCCACTGGGGGTCAAGCTTGGGATCAGAGGGGTGGGGAAGGTAGTGGGGTGGGGTGCATGGTTCCCAAACCTAAAGCCTGGGGCTTGGGAAGGGGCTGAGCCTGGGACCACAGGCCATCTGGAAGTCAGTGCTGGGTTGCCCAGTTGCAGCCTGGCTACCCAGCCCTGACTGCTCAGGTGGCTGAGACCCAGAAAGTGAGTCAGGGTCTGATCTGCAGCCTCAGTGGAAGCTGTTGATCAGTGTACTTACCTCTCTCTTTCTTTCCCTCTTTCTTTCTGATCTTCACCAGCAGCCAGGCTTTTCTTTCTCTGCTGTTAAGCCCCGCCTCTTTGATCAGGCCCAGAGATAGGCCTGGAGATGCTAACTGGCATAGAAACCAACCAATCAGAACCAAAGGTGGGTGCTGTGGGGAACCAATAGCTATCTAGGAGGCAGAGCTTTTGACACTGACTCGTATAGGAACTGACCATTGAGAACCAAATCTTGGTGCTGTGGGGAGCCAATGGCTGCCTAAGAGGTGAAGCTTTTGATGCTGGCATAGGAATTGACCAATCAGAACTACATTAGCCAGCGGAGGAGAGCTGTTGGGGACAACATCAAGCCTGCAAGCGAGGGCAGAAAGGGGTGATTAAGCCAGCAGGCAGAAGCAGTTAGGTGTGATCAGGCAGGTGAGCAGTTAGGAGCCAGTGGTCCCCAAGGATTGGGCCTAAAATGGCAGTCAGACATCCCTTAAGGGAATCCTCTCTTCATTCACAAATTTCATGCACCAGGCCTCTAGTTTTTTATACAAAATTTTAGAGAAAGTTAATTTAACTCATACTGATTGGAAACAGAGGAACAGCAACATTATGGATATAATAGAAATTTTCTAAATTTTGACTGTGATAGTGGTTACTTGAGTGAATACATTTAATTGCATGAATTTCCATAACCATGTCAGAAAATTGTTCATGCACATTTTGGGGGAGACTGTCCACCTTTTGTGCAGCAGTTGTCTGCATTTTAAGGAAATGGTATTCAGATTGATTATTCTAATCTGGTGAATATTTCCTTGACTAGCTTTCCTTTCACTTTTGAAGTTTAATAGGTTGCCCAAACCTATTACTAATTTCAAGGTATTGCAATTTGGCATTTTTTGCTGTTTATTCTCACATATACTTGAAGAGAAAACATTGTTAAGTAGCTGTCATCCACACTTGGGTGTAGTCATCTTCTCTCAAATCCAAAGTTATTCTTTGTATTTATATAGACAAAGACTCTTGATTCCATTGCTTCATTCATCTGGAACCTTGAAAGCAGCCTGTTATTCATGCCTTAAGTTCATTTTGCATTCCTTTTTTAAGTTTGCATAACTATAGCTCTTACATACAATATCTATACACATTTCGCTTTATCGGAAGCCTTGCTGTGTTCCTGTTTTTTACACATTTTGATTTTGAACTACCTGTACATATCCTCTATGGCTGAATAACAAATTATAATTGTTATGTTCTACTTTGCCTAAACAGAAAGGTCCTGGAGACTTTAAAATCAAATCTAAAACTAAAAACACCCCAGTAGAAAAATAGACAGAACAGACAAGTTACAATAAACATGAAAGGATTTAACCTCATAGGTAATCAAAGGGATGCAAATTAAAACAATAAGATGTCATAATTGCCTATTCTCAGGAAAAAATAAAAACATACATTGTTTTTTAAAGCTGCAGGAGGCTGCTGGTAGAATTATAAATTGCTTTCTGAAAGAAAATAGATATTCTTTAAAAACTTTAAGGAATTATCTTAGCTCAGAAATTGTACATATAGTGGTTTATTCTAAGTAGTCAGCAAAGGCACAAACATATAGGCACAAACATATTTATCACAACATTTATTAAGTGGTATTAATAACTACCTTTCTAATAAGGAAATGATTGATGGTGCATGACATAAATAATGGATATCCATAGATGTAATGACTTTTGTTTTAAAATGCACATGTATTTAGAGAAGACAATCTAAAAGAAATACATTTAAATATTAATCACCAATATCTAGGTTATGAGATTAAGAATATGTATATTTATTTTTTGTTAGTTTTCTGTATTTTGCAAAAAGTCCACATGTAACTGCAGGCATTTGATTAACTCTGTATTTCATGGGCCCATTTTATACCTTTCAATTTCTTTGCAATATGTCTGCATTTGTTATCAATGCATTCAGTCACACTATTGTCTGGTATATTACTTAAGAGGAAAAAATGTCACCATATGATTTTCCCACAATTTTCTGTGACTCAATTGTTCCCAAGGTAAATTCAAACCGCTTACATGGTGCATAAGTCCCTTCAAATTCTAGCTTTAATTTATCTCATCTTCAGTCACTGTTTTAATATTCCTATAGTTATAGTTTAGTCCCAGAAATCTTCTAATGATCAACTTATTGTGCTATTTCCTAATATATACATATATCAAATCATTATGTTCTACATTTTAACTTAATATAACTTTATATGTAATTATATCTCAGTAAAACTTGAAAAAATTGTTAATCATACATTAGTTAGTAGTTAGCAGAATTAAATAGAGTCCTTAATGTCCTCGGATCTGAATTATTTTCTTAAACCCATCTGTCTTTGCAGAGGTATTTCATGGCATTACCTGGTTTAAAAGATAAAAAAAAGGTTGTGAATGAGGTTTGTAAAGTCTAAACCCATGAATTATTACTTTAAAAAACAAATTGCACAAAAAAACCATTAACTGCCTTTGAAGATAGTTGTAACTCATAATCATACTAGATTACAGTTGGTTGATATTTATAAAAGTTATATAAAATAGTTCTATTTTAACTCTCATAGCTTAATGATTGAAATGTATTTTTTTCTTGTTCTGACTAAAGATAAGATAAAATATGCTTCTTAGTTTTATTGAGAAAATTATATCCTTCTTAGCTTTTGTAAAACATCCTATGATTTCTAGAAAGGTAATCACTAAAACAAAATGGATCAATTTGCCAAAAATTAAATGAAGCAACACATAATCTAAACCATCCAAGCAGAATGATATTTTGCCTGCCTAAATGCCTCCTAACGTTTTCATTGGTTAAAGAATTACTTTTAACTTCATGAATTAAAGTTGCTTAGTGCTTCAGTTAAACCAGCAGCTGAATCTTCTTTCTGAAGTAACTTGCTGAAAATTATATATAAAGCAATATTTGAAAGTATTTTATATATGCACTTGTAAAGTATTGGGAAGTTTTAGATAAAAAGGTAGGCATTTGATACTTATTCTTAAAATACTATGCTATACACAATGTTTCTTGTCAACAACATGTTTAAAATTTTTCAGTGAAAACATTTTTGTAAGAAAAAAGTCATTTAATTACTACATAAATATTTTCTTAAAAAAAAAGAATTGATCCCTTTCAATAATCTGAAATCCTGTTCTTTTCTCCCAGAAACTAACACCATTTTGGTTTGATGAGATCCTTAACAAACATTTCATATATTGACTGAATATAAAACATATCTGGGGCTTGATAAGCCAGGCCCTAGAAGATTCTCTGACACTTTTGAGTCTCTGGAGCAAATTGCTTGAACTTGGACTAGACTTTGGCCAGCATTTGCCTGTTCTGATAATTTTCTTTCGTTAATTTGAGCTTTCTCTCAGTCAAAATGGTGGTGTTCCAGTTCTTAAGCCCCTTTCTTATAGAAGGTGGTCTCTATGGTCTCCTTTACTAGTATATAGAAAGAACTGCTTTTCTCCAATTTCTTGCCCATGTCTTCTGCCATCTTCCTGTACAAGTCACAAATCTGATATGTGGAGTTCAAGTATTTAAACACATTGAGAAGCAGTTTATTTATTACTAAACAGTGCATTTCTTCCTGAAACTGTTTTTTTTCTCAAGTGGCCTTAAGTAATCTTGCTATAGTTCAGGCAAAATTTGAGGGTTCACTTTCAGATGCTGAATCTCACTTTGTAGGTTTGAAGTTTTACACTGCAAAGATACCTCTTCCATTTGGAGTTGTGTTATCTGTGCTGTAAGCTCTTCATTCACTTGCTTTTCTTCCCACAATTGTCTGGCTATTTCTTGATGTTCCTCTTTGCCACTTTGAAGAAACAAATTGAAGTTGGCATCATCAGGGGACACCCTTCAGATCAACTTGTACCCGATGGATGGGATGATCACTGTTTTCTGCTTCCCTGTCTTGTCCAACCTGCACTTCATGTGATCTAGGTCATCTCAAAGGAAATCAGGGGAAGGGATGGACTTGGGCAGGTTTTTAATCACTGGTAGTACATGGCTGATTTTCTCTGTGCATTCAACTGCTCCAGCCTTTGTTTCTCCTCCTTTCCCTGGTCTCTCTCCTTCCATCTCATCATTTCTTCAATGAGCAGTTGTGGGTTTTATGAAGAATAAGTCTTTCCTTTGAAATAATTTGTTTTCATCTGAAGTTTTTCTCCTTTGATGCCTTATGCTTTTCAGATAGGTTTTTCACCAACCAGCTGGAAAAGTTTAGAATACTATCTTTCCCCTGCCTTTTCCAGTGAGTCATCCATGTCCTGAAGTGACAACCTGTTCAGGTGTGTATTCATCACCAATAAGCATGAGATGTATAACATCGGAGGGCTAGCCTCAGCCCCAAGCCACCTGACATCAGCTTGTGTTATTGGACCAATATCTTCACTATGCTTTTCACAGATTTCATCACAGGCAGAACATCTTTTGCCTAATGCCTTAATAAAACATAGAGTGCTGTCTTTACTATCAAAATCATCACCACCTCAGCACATACCAGGATCTTCCAGGAAAGTGCAGGGAGACATGGAATGTGTCTCAGGCTCTCCGAAATCACTAGTAGAGAATGGCACAGGTGCTACAGGACCACCGGGAAGGTGAATGTGGAGGCAGTCAGCAGGATCAGTGACTGGCTGGGCTCACAGCTCAGCTTCAGAGTGCCTCTGTACAGCAACTGATCACTCAGGACCCTACAGAGCACTCCATCTCAAAGGTAAATAGGAATCTAGCAAGCAGGGCAGATCAGTTGGCTGGGGAAGGGAGTCCAGCAGGTTCTAGAAAACTGTTTTCCCTAACTACTCTGAAATAAAAATTGATCTTTTGTATACAAAGTCTGGGGCAGGTGGAGAGGC
>PVJN01019595.1:0-37203 GCA_004026805.1 Lasiurus borealis
TGAAATACCATCTTCCATCCCTTCACCCTCAATCTGTGTGCATCTCTTTTCCTGAGGTGGGTTTCTTGTAGACAGTAGATATGTGAATCATGTTTTTTTATCCAATCTATTACCCTATGTCCCTTGATTGGAGCATTTAATCTGTTTACATTTAAAGTTATTATTGATAGGTATTTATCTGTCGCCATTTTTAGTCTTTAGCTCAGAGTTCCTTCTTCACTTCCTATTTCTTTTTATTACAGCAGACCCTTTAACGTTTCTTGATTTGCTGATTTGGTGGTAATATATTCCCTTAGTCCTTTTTTTCTGTGAAGCTTCTGATTTCACCTTCAATTTTGATTGAAAGCCTTGCAGGGTACAGTATTCTTGGATTCAGACCTTTCCTTTGCATGACTTTGTATATTTCATTCTATTCACTTCTGGCCTGATGAGTTTCTGTTGAGAAATCAGTAGCTAGTCTTATGGGGGTTCCTTTGTAGGTAACTTTCTCTTTCTCTCTGGCCGCTTTTAAGATTCTTACTTTGTCATTGGTATTTGCCAATTCAACTATAATGTACCTTGGTGTTGGTTTTTTGGGGTTCATTTTGCTTGGAACTCTGTAAGCTTCTTGGATTTGTGTGGGTTTTTTCTTTCCTATATTGGGGAAATTTTCTGTCATTATTTCTTCAAACAGGTTCTCTAATCCTTGTTCAGTTTCCACTCTTTCTGGAATTCCAATTATGTGGATGTTGTTTTTTTTTCATGTTACCCCAAAGTTCCCTTAGGCTCTCCTCTTGCTTTTTAATTTTTTTTTCTAAAAGCTGCTGTACTTGGGTATTTTTTCCTACTGTGTCTTCTAGCTCACTGATGTGGTCCTCTGCTTCTTCTAGTCTACTTTTGATGCTTTCTATTGAGTTCTTTAAAGCAGTGATGTCATTTTTTATTTCTTCTTGCATTTCTTCTTGCTTCTTCTTCATTTCCTCTTGGCTCTTACTCATATTGTCGAATTTTACTTTCATTCTTTTCATCCACCTTATGATCATTTCTCTGAACTCTTTCTCTGGCAGACTTATTTCTGCTTCTATTTCGTTTACTTCCTTTTCTGGCGATACCTGCCTATCTGTCATATGTGGGCTGTCTTTCTTCTCTGGGTTTCTGGTTATGTAGTTCTCTCTCCCATGTTGATTCAAAGGCACAAACTACAACACGACCTGGTACAGCACACAAGGCACTGAACAGAAATGTATTCATGATGTTAATCATCACCAATAAGGTGACCACCAATGAAAGACAAATTTCGGGTAAGTAGAGAAAGAAGAAGAGGAAAATGAGGGAAAAAGAAAGGAAAGAAGTGCCAAAATCAAATTGGGGGAGGGAGAAAAAAATAAATGAACAAAAAATAAAATTAAATTTAAAAAAAAGGAGAAGAAGAAAAAGAAAAGAGAAAGGGAAACAAAGTCAGAGAGAAAAGAAAGTGGATAAGAGAAAAGGGGAACAAAATATAGATGTCAGGAGAAAACTCTAATAGAACAGTCACTAATCCCAATAAAGGCCAGCAACCTAGAGATTAATACAAACTACAAATAACAACTGGTATCAAGGGAGGCGAGGGAAAAGAGAGGTAAAAAACAGAGCAATCAAAAAGCAAAATAAAACAAGTAGAATAAGTTAAAACAATCTCACAAAAAAGTACAAAAAATCGATATAATCACTGTTCAGGCAAAAAGCAACAAAAGGACATAGAGAGAAAACAACTTTTTGGCTAGTGAAGATAAGAAGAGAGAGGTTTGTATGGACTTGTAGTAGGGGATTTGAAATTAGATATATAAGTGTGGTGAAATTTTAACCAGGTAAAGAGAAAGAATAGGGATAATCTAAAGTTGGAAAAGGAAAAGAGAAACAAGACAACAAAATGGGCAAAGTTAGGAGGAAAGTGTTGGCATAAAGGTAGAGTTGAGATGAAGTAAAATTATGCTGAAGGAAAGATGAAAATAGAATGTAGAACTCTAATCCCGAAGTAAAATAAAGAGAAAACAAAATGACACTTGTTTTTTTTCCAAAAAGGTAAAACACTAGTAGTAATAATACTAGTTGAAAACAAAAATGTAATAATTAAAAAGGTAAAATCAATTGAGGCGGAAAGAAACAAAAATAGTTTTTTAATTAAAATATACAAAAATGAAAAATAAAAAAAAAGAAAAAATAGAATGGTCATTCACTTCCACTATTATTCTGCTTGCACTCCTGTTTCCCAGTAGGGAAGGTATTGCAGTTCCTGGTGTTCCATTGTTGGTGTTTTAATCTCTTTATTCTTTTGTGGTAGGTCTTTTCTGAATCTTTCCCTGGGCATAAGTGTTTACATTCTAATTTCCCCCTATATGAAGTTTAAAAAAATGTCTTAGTTTTAATGCCAGGATTCTAAATAGGGAAAAAGAAAAAAATGAAGATGAGGGGGTGTTAGGGGGGGAAAGTATTGGTTCTTTAGATCCCCTGGATGTCACTTTAGTTGGAGGGGGAGGGGATTGCAACAATGGGGGGAGATGCACCTCTGCTCAGAAACACCAATCAGTGATCATAGCACAGATCCCTGGAGATATTTGGAGGACAGGGTCCTTTTTACCCACTTTGGCTCCAGCCAGCTGTGTGCAATGGTCCAGGGACATATGCATAGCTGTCTTTTAGGTGGCTGGGGTTAGGGAATGGGTAACTGCTAAGAGCTGAAATAGACAGAAATTAACTGCAATTTACAATCCAAGTCTGCCCTTGGACTTGCAAGCCTTCAATGGATTCCAGAGTTCCAAAATAGTTATATCAGATGGATTCTGCCAGTGAAATTGCTGTCTTGATGGAGAGACAAATTCCTTGTGCTTCCTTCTCTGTCATGATCTCAGAACCCTCTCTTTAATTTTTTTAAAAAATGGCCATATGTTTTCCATAAAGCCTGTACCATTTTATATTCCTGACAGCAATGCACAAGATTTCCAATTTCTCCACATTTTTGCCAACATTTGTTATTTTTTTTGTTTGTTTATAATATCCACCCTAATAATGTGAAGTCATACCTCATTATTGTGGTTGATTGTATTTTCCTTATTATTAGTGAAGTTCAACATATTTTTATGGACTTATTGGCCATCTATGTATCTTTTAATTCAATTTTTGCACATTTTAAAATTGTTTTTGTTGTAGCATGGTAGGAGTGTACACACACACACACACACACACACACACACACACAAAATCTGGATATTATCTTTGCTATCTGAACTTTTTGAAGGATCCTTCTTGTTTTAATACTTATACATCTTAAAACCACATAAGAACCACACTTATGCTAACTCAATAAGCCCTGTGCTCTATCACATATAGCTTAGTACATGGTTACTCATATTGTGCATCAGCATCATCTGGGAGCTTGTTAGAAAGGCAGAATTTTGGGCCTCACTCCAGATATTCTGAGTCAGAATTGCATTTGAATAAGGTCCCCAGGTGATTCACACGACATCATTGCTTAAAAAACACTGCTCTAGAACAATAGTGTGGCTGAATAAGATAAACCAAGCATTTGTTTTTTGTCCAATTTTTAGTCCAAAATAATCCCAACCTGGCATTCTTGCCCTTTCTGCTGTTAAAAAGCAAGACCAAATTATGCTGTTCTGATGGCAAGATCAGGAGTCTATGGCCCTTCTTAACTCTGACATGTTGAGATGGATATTTTTCTCCAGGATTGAAGCATATCAATCCATATGTCTACATCATTTTCTATGTACTTCTCTTCACCCTTCTCCATGCTCTAAAAATAAATGTAGCCAGTGGCTGTACCTCCTGTTTCTTTCCAGGGGGAAAAATGGAACAGACTCCCACACTGGTTTTCAGAGGCACATCTGACACTGTGTTTTATTTCTTAGCTGCTCTGCGTAAATTGCTTGTAGGCAATTCTCTTCTTAACCTCCAACTGGGGCTTTGTGCAGCCTAGGTGGTCATTATCTCAGCAAGTCAGTGACATCAACCCATCCCTTCTCCTGTGGGATCCTATGCCTTTAATAAGAACACTCCCCAAGTGTCTATTTCTGAGCTGCTGGGTTGGGTGTAGAAGCCAAGGACGAAACCTTTGCACAAGGAACCTTTGAGTCAAGGAGAGTTTTCCCTGACACTCATATCCTATAACTTTATCTGATCATTAGTGTTGAAAAATACCTTGGGCTCAGGTAGACTTCTGGAAATAACAACAAAGAACAAGATGCCTATCCTAATAGACATATTCACCTTGAACATGGGCTGGCTGCTGATTGTGTTCCCTCATGGTGACTCTTTCTTTTAATGGTTTACTGAACTCCCACTTATTCAGTCAAAACTGTCTTTTAGTGATGGGAACATTATCTTTGTTTATACTTATTTCTGTCACATATAGCATATAGGTAGAAAGGACTTGAAACTAAAACACACAGCTTCTCACCACTCCTCAGAAGGAGTAAACCTGAAAGGAAGGAGGTGGGAGAAAGGCATCTCTTTGTAACACTGATGCTCAGTGTTAGTCAAAAATCTCAGTCTATTCCCTGGTGATGCCTCTCACAAAGTGGCCACAGGAAGGGCCTGCCTCTTGGGGGAAATGATGGTGTATGCAGTGGATCTTGTGTTTGACCAACAACCATTTTCCTCCCTTTGATTAGTCCAAGTCCATTGCAATTATTATGTTCCCTTGATAGTGGTTGGTTTTGAAATGGCAGGTGATGAAGTGAGTGAGGCATGCAGTGATGTCTGCAGAGGTTTCCTTGTTTATTCTCTCCTCTACCTTATTATGTCTGGAGATGATGTCTGGAAGTCCTGTTGCCATATTGCCATGAGCCTGAGGATGACGCCATTACTTAGAACAGCAGAGCAGAGGCATGGAAGGATCTGAGACCTTGATGATAATGCTGAGTTGCTAGATAAACAAATCCCAACCTGTGGCTCTCAGTTTTGTGGGACAGTGAGTTTGCTTATTGTCTAAGTCATCTTCAATCATGTTTTTTTTTATTTCCTGCAACCAAAAGCATTAAAATAGATACAGAAAGAAAATATGAACATTTCCCCAATATTTTGTGTTTTTGGGTTTATTTAGTTTGCAGTGCTGCAAGTTCATGGAATAAAACAGATCCATATTTTATAGTATATAAGCACATTCTAATGCTGAGTATAAATTAAATATAATTTTAAATCTTTACTTACATTTTAGAATATCTGCCCCATTGCTTTCCTTCCTTAACACAGATAATCAGAGCCTGGTTATTTTATTTATTTTATTTTATTTGATGTAGAAGAGTCACAGTGTGTCCAGCACTCCCTTCCAAGTCTATTTCCTTTGAACTTGGCTGTGGTCCCATTCAGGCGGAGCTCTAACTAGACTTAAGGATCAAATAATTATAATGTATGTTTCAATTCCCATTAATTTGGGGGTAAGGTAAAATGGATTTATAAAAGGAAATTTAAAATTTAAATAACTAACATTAAAAATGAAATGTTAACAATTTATTTTCTGAATGGTTGGTTCATGTGTATAGTGCATAGTTCAAAGGCACAAGGCAATGTGCAGTGAAAAGAACGTCTCCTCTTCCCCCTCAGCCACCTAATTCCCCTTCTAGAGGCAATCGTGTTTCTGGTTATGAACGTAAACCTATCTCCCTAATCCCTCAGGCCTGGGTTCAACCTAGGACACAAGCCTGCTCAAGACATTCTGAGAAGTTGGATAGGGCCCCAGACTCACTCAGAGTGTGCTCTGGTCCTGACCTTGAGAGAAAGGCTGAGCCCCTGACCTTGACTAGGCCTTCTGGGCGTCTTTTATGGAATGTGGGTTAATAATGACTGCTCTGTTCTTCTCATGTGCTTAATTAAACCTCAGATGAAAAATAATTGTAAAAGTTCTCTGGATGAAAACACAACAGCAGCTGAATGTAGGCAAATGAAAATAGTTTACCCCATTGGGATCCAAAAAAATGAGATAAACATTTTCTTTCGTTTAGTTTGAATTCTGTTCAATGCTTCAATAATTCATTCATGAGTTAAAATGTAAAGACAAAGCATTGTGGAACTGTTGTCAAGGAGTTCTAACTAGTGGGCTCCACCATTTTTTTTGACCCGTTCTGAAGCTTTTGGGTTTGGGTAGGAGTTTTTGTTCGTGTGTGTGTGTGTGTGTGTGTGTGTGTGTGTGTGTGTGTGTGTGTGTGTGTGTTCCATTCTAGGCATAGAGTGCTTTAGCTGGCACCTCAGTGCAGGGGTACAGAGAATGGAAGAGCAGGACCTGGTTTACACAAGTTCTGGGTGGTGGATACATGGTGGTGGGTCAACCCGTCGGGGAGGGGAGGTGCTAGGACCTCGGCGTGCCCATCCAGATGTGCGTACAGTGCGTGTTTGTGTGCCGGCCAGAGGGGCGGGGACAGTGGACAGCTAGAGTGGGGGGACAGAATGAGCGCGCTGTCCTTGGAGGGGAATTACAGCCTAGCCTCTGTTTAAACGGGGGTGGTGGCGGGAGTGGGCGGGGGGGGGACTTTTGGGAATATGTCGAGCTGCTGGCAGAACTGAGGGAGACTGAGTAGGAAGGACCCGGCGCTGCCAGGGCTTGGCGTGGTTCGGTAAATGAGGGCTGACCGGCCGGGAAAAAGCCAGCATTGTGAGGGGCCACTGCGGGCTGCCACGGGAGGCCCGCCACTGGAACGTGGGTCCGGGCGGCAAGGCGAGCTGTGTTTACCCTGGCAGCGCCCTGGTAAGTCCACGCCAAGCCCCAGCCCGGCACTCCAGGTATGAAAGGGCGCTTCAGCCTGGGCACCGTGCTTTTCATTAGCTGCTGGCACTCGTGGTTCAGGATCTGCTGAGACTCTGAGCCGGCAGACACACTGCCCCATTGTGGAAGGCTGCCGTGACCGAGGGGCACCCTGATTCTTCTTTATTATATTTTCTGAAAACCAAGACTCTCCGAATTTGCACTCAAACGACTCTCCTCAGATTGAGCCAAAATTTTGTGGTTGCCATAGCAACAGCACCTTCTTCTAACTAAGATTTTCTTTTTCTCCAATGTAATGTGGCGCCTGCAACTCCCCGCCCCCTCCCCTCAGCCCTCCTCTGTGAGTAGGTCCCTGTGTGCACAGGCGTGATTTCTGGAACGGGGCTGTGGAGGGTGCCACTGCTGCTGTTGACAGTGTCATGCCTGTTGCTTCCCGCCGTCCCCTGCCCAGGCCCAACCTCAACCCAATATTTGTGAATTTGGCAAAATTGGGCTTTAACAGTTTACCCACTGCTTTTACATCTTTCCTTTCCCAGTTCAAGTAAAGTCGGCAGCAAATTTTTACTGAAGCAGCATAGCTTAGTGGTTAGGCACAGGGTCCAGATTAAGGTTGCTGAGTTTGAATTGCAGCTTCATTTACTAAGTTTATAACCTCGGATAAGGTGAGTCCCTTAGTTTTCTTGTCTCTAAAATGGAGGTAAGAGTAGTACCTTCCTCATAGGGCTTCAGGGAGGATGAAATTGGGATTATGTGTACAAAGTTCTTGGCGCCGTGCCTGTCATGGAGTAAAAACTCACAAATAAGCTATTAGTTATTTTGATGTGTCAGTGGTGCACAGATGTTTTAGGCTGAAACTATACAAAAGGCCGCCAGCAGAAACAGGTATCTGTAGCTATAGGCCGTACCTAGTTCATTCTAGCTTTAGGGCAGGCATACCTCGCTCCTCCATCTCTCCCTGCCTTCCAGTTACTGGGTCATCAATGTGTTCTTGTAGTCCACAGTCAATATGTATCATCCTGGCTTGACCTGACCTTGGTAACTATTGTCTCTCCAGAATCCATCTTTACATCTGGTGTGTGTGTGTGTGTGTGTGTGTGTGTGTGTGTGTCTGTGATTCAGATTCATAGTTGGTAAGATATGGTCTCCTAAGCTGAATGTCTCTTGCTTATCTGTTGGGCATGCCTAGCATTTCTCCAAAGAAGTCATTGACTCTTCTGTCAGATCACCCACATGACCATGATGGCAGGGATCAGGCCAGTGTTTCTGCTGTTTCAGCAGAGAGCTATAGCGGTCAAGAATAGTCCCATTCTTACCCTACAGCTGAGCTCTCCCCAGCACAAGGCAGACTTTCTCAGCATCCTGGGACCTGACTCCTTCTTGTCTGATGGAATTTTCCATGTAGTTTCAGTGGTGCTTACAGATTTCCATTCTTCCCCATACAAAAGGCTGCCTTTGATTCAACCTGGGCATGAGTCAGCTTGCACTAGACTGACACCTAAAGGACCAGGTGGAGAGCTGAGCCAACTGTAGTAGCAGAAACAAAAACCCTGGGCAAACCCTCAAGTTCATTTAAACAGCAGCAAAATGGTCTGTGATCATATTGTGCCATATGTTCTTATATAGATCTATGTTATAAAGAATGGGAACCATAGTCACAGGTAGTTAGAAAGTGCTTGAATTGTGGCTGATCTGAATCGAGGAGGGCTATATGTATCTTGAAGACAGAACCAAAAGGAATCGGTGTAATTAATATTTTATGTTGATTACATGTTGAAATGATAATACTTTGGATATAGTGGGTTGAATAAAAATATTATTAAATTAATGTCACCTTTTTATTTTCACCTTTTAACGTGGCCGCTAGAAAAATTTAAATGACATATGTGGCTAAAAAATTTAAATGACATCTGTGGCTAGAAAAATTTAAATGACATCTGTGGCTTGCATGTGTGGCTTACATGATTTTTCTACTGAATGGTGCTGCTCTAGATTGTAGTCTCTTTCCAATAAGTTAGAATCAAGGAAAATACATATTACTCTAGGTATTTTGATGAGAGGGATTTAACACAGGAAGTTAGGTGCTTACAAAACTAGGGTTGGGGGCACAAAAGTCAGCAGTAGGTTTATGTAGGAGTGGGTCTCTTAGCTTTCAGGTTGACTGCAGGCTTTCAGAGATTCTGAAAGGAAGCATACTCAGAGTAGGGGTCAGAAAACATAAGAGAATGCTACTAATAGTCCTATTGTTGGTAGAAATCAGCCCCTTTCAGGGGATCATGGAAAACATTTCACAGACCCATGCACGAGACAGTGTGGTGTGGCAAGATGATTTGTTTGTGATGCAAAATCAAAGGAGTTCCCCTCCTGGGTTCACAATGTCCCATCTCTGTCACACCATGGGAAAGGTCCAACCTTCTGCTTCCAATTAGAGCTTAGCCCATGTGGTCTGCGGGCCCTGGTTGCTGCTAGACCTGCATGGTCTTGTGCTTTCGGATAAGAGAGCACTCAACAAATGGGCGAGTGTGTTACTGGGTGGGCCAGAGAAAGAGCTCTTTGATCTCCTGGGGTTTTAACCAGTAGTTTTTTCAAAATAACCAGTCAACTTCCCAAGCTTTCTTATGGCCCATCTCCTAGCCAATGATCTCTTTCGTAGGTTGACTGACAGGCTTCTATGTTCAAGCACCTCCCCTTCCTCCACCGTTTACTTCCCCCTTCTATTCTTACTTCCCCCGCACTCCAACTTGTGAGGGAGAGCGAGTTGCTTCTTACATGGGGGAAGGAAGGGTTATTCAGCTGTAGCTTCTTGTTGAAGCAAACAGGCTCAACAATGCCCGATCCTTTTGCTTCTTTCTTATTAATATTTAGCTAACTGCGATAACAGTCCCTGCTGTTATCACAACACCCAGGTGGATGGTTGGCAAGAGTTTTGCTGGTTTCTGCAAAAACTTATATCTGGCAAAGTCCATGTGTCCACTGTTGGTGCTGAAGGGAGAGTAATAGATCCTCTTGCCTCTCTTCTGTCTTCCAAATCTCATGCAAACACATTCCATTGGCAGAATGCAAATTATATCCAAGATCCTGAATGCCATGTAGTCGTTAATATTCCAGCCCTGTGACATACAGAAGAGCTAGAAAAGAATGCTCCTAATTGCTGAAAGTAAACAGATAAAAACAAAGCAAAATAGCCTCAATATTCAGCACATTCCTCAAAGAGAGCTATATTTATCTTGAGGCATGGCATAAATGTTCAATGAATTTGAAAAAACTGTCTTCTTTGTTCAAGTATATATTTATGTTGGTTCCAGTATTTTGCTATTATAGATAATGTTGCAATGGACATTTTCATGTATGACTCGTATTTTTATTAAGATATTTTCTAGGGATAGACACTCAGATCTGTGGTTGCTGTGACTTGTTTAATTTTGTCATATTGTTTTCCAGAACTTGTGCTCCAATCTATATTCATACATATATAATATATACAAAAATTCTACATGGAGAATAGCTTTTCATGGCTATGTCACCAACCCTGTGCTCTATCATTCTTTGCATATATTTGTTCAAATTTAGTGTATAGAGGGTGAGTCCGTTTTTTTTTGTTGTTGTTGTTGTTGTTTTTTTTTTTGTTCAGATGCTGGTGAGATAACCACAGGGTCAGAAATGGGGCTAATTTACTCAGTTGTAGAAGTCATGATTTCTCTCATCATTCAAGGCCTCCAGATGCCAAGAACTTCATCCAGGTTAAGCTTTCCTCCCGTGTTTTATGTGTTTTCCCTTTAAGATGAACTAGAAGGAGTAGCAAAGTTTGAATCACTGAATGCTTCCTGCTCCCAGTGAACATTAAGGATAATTGCATAGAAATTTGACACTTCTCTCAGAGAAGGAAATACTAAATGGTAATAGCTAAATGAACCTTTTATTTTCTTCCCTTTATTTTGTGTTTCATGATGAGGACCCATTTGGTGATGGGCTTAAGTGTTTATGAATTATACTAGAGGCCTGGTGCATGAAAACTCATGCATTCACTGCAGGGGGCATCCCTCAGCCCAGCCTGCCCTTCTCACAGTGCTGGAGCCCTCAAGGGCGGTAGGTGACCTAGCTATCAAGAGAAGGCAGCACCCCCATCACACCTCTGGTGCTGCCACTGCCAGCAGCACAAGCCTCAGCTGGCCCTGGTTACCTGAGCTTTGGGCAACCTTGGATGGCTGAGCAGCCGTCATCTGAGACTTACTGGCCAGCCACACTGGCAGGACTGAGGGGACTGGGCACTACCATCTTATGGCTGTGGGGGCCACCATCTTTGAGGCTGTGGCAGTCAATTAGCATATTCCCTCTTTATAAGATAGGATTCTAAGGATAAATATGTAACTTATTTCTCTATAAGGGGAAGATGATTTAAAGGATACAAATAAAATGTGTAGTCAGATCAATGCAGAGTTTGGGTTTCCTTACTCATAAAGGGTCATAAATAACAGGCTACCTCATGAAGTTGTTGGAAGGATCAAATGATTTAATACATACACAGTGCTTATCAGTGTGCCTTGCACATAGTAAGTGCTCGGGAAATGGTGGCTGCCTTTGGGACAGGACAAGGTGCATTTTGTTTTATGATCACTAGTCAAGTGAAGAGGCTGTTAGCACTTAACTGGAAAAATGCAATGATCTGTAAAAGGCCTGTGGCCATTCTGGGGTTTATGATGGGATGATGTGTACAAGGTGCCTAAAATTACAATGTGTTGTGTCAAAGGATGACTGAGCTGCAAAGTTCTTTCACATTATTTAGTGATATCATTTACAGATGAAATGGAGGCCCAAGAATATAGATAAGGGACTCAAGATTTTCAAGACCAGAATCTTGCCTATTCTGTAAGGGCACCATAGAGCTGGCCAATGTCATGAGCATGAGCCAGAGGTAGTGGTGGACATGCTGTCTCTGACATCGCCCCATCTCTAGGCCAAAAAAGGGAAGAGATGCTGTGGGCTAGAGAGCCAGGTTCTCTGGGGCAGTGATTCCCAATTTTTTTTTTTTTTTGAGAATGAGGAATACTTTTCAACATCAATGCATTTCATAGACCTGCCCCCTTTCAGTATGCCTTATAAGTTATAGATTCAATAGCTAATGTGCTAGTGTTAGAGAATACCAGCAATTTACATTGGAGATGTACATACATTTGAAAAGTGGTTGTACCTATATTATTTGTTCAGACTTCAAATAATGATTGGATATCATTTAGATTCATGAATATCTTGCAATACTTCCACCACCTTAGCAGATGAGTGCCACATCCATTACCATGGCAAGGGGAGGGAGACAGTTTCCTTTATTTTCTGAAAGTTCCAAAAGGAGGGAACTTATATAGGGATAATGTAGCAAAAACAAAGAGGAGCAGCAACCTAAAACATTCTGGTCCTTTCTCCAAAATGGCCCCAGGCTAAGTTCTCAGCTTCAAGGAATGAGATTTGAATAAAAACACAAAAAGCCACACAAACAAAGCTCTTCCTTGTTCTTTCAGATAAATGTAATGGTAACTGATACCCAGTTAGGAATGTTGGCCCCAACAGTCTGAGGGCCAGAGTATTTGGAGGCAGTTCTGGTTCATTAACTGCAGTGAAAAACAGAGTGCCAGTCAGAGCTGGAGCTGCGGCAGCTGGACTTGTGTGTTTTCTGATATTAGATAATATTTACATGACAGGAATAGACTTAAGTTGTAAAATTTCTACTCCATTTTGCCCATCCCCAGGCAGAACTGGGAAACGTGGGAAGAGAGTTTCTGGGAATGGTTCTGAAGGGCATGGACCTCTGAAGAGCAGTTTGGGGGCAGTTTGGATGGTCTGGTCAGTGGAAGGAGGGAGTACTCTCCTTGCTTCCCACAGTGTCCTGAGAACAGACGGTGGGAGGGGCTCCTGGTGGGAGCAGGATGAAAAGCTGGTGATTCCTCTCCACAAAACAAGCAGAGAACTGGAAAAGATGTTCAAAAACAGCCACTTCTAAGCAATGGAAATTGACCAAAGGCAGACAACAAATGGAGGAGGTTTAATTCTTTAAAACGACTGCCACTGCGAGCTTTGGGTAAGAACAGCAGGAGTCTGTGGTCTCCTTGCCAGGAGCTACTTCCATGCCCTTCCACCTGCTCAATTGGCCAGAACAGTAGTTTTAAAAGTGTGGGGCTGACCATGAAAATGAGCAACTTTGCTGCCAAAATGGGCAGATTCTACTCAATCTGGTGTGTGTGTGTGTGTGTGTGTGTGTGTAAACCTGTGGCTTTGCTGGCTAAGTGCAAAATTTGTTTTATTTTTAAATTTTATATCATATCCATGTATAATCCATTCAAAAATTGAAATAATATTACTATATAGATGTTAATTAGATAAAGATTATAATTGTCTATTCTATAAAATTAAAAGAAGCTTAGCAATTGCATTAAAATGCTACCTGGAATCCAAAAAAAAAAAAAAAAAAGCTCAATTGGGAACGAATGGGACTTTGCTACCCTAAGATTTCCTTCTTGGTTGGAGTGAGTGGTGGACCAGCCAAAAATGTAATGGGGGAAGTCCTGGAAATGAGAACGTGCTCCAAAGAGGCAGAAGTTCTCCACATAGTCCTGATTCGTGCATGGAGGTAACCCAGGGGAGCCCCGGAAAAACTGTAAACCAAGGAGAATTGATATCTGGCTGTAACTTTCAATGTGTTCTTTAACCTCTACATAGATCTACAGGCAGTGAGATCAAGACCTTGGCCAGGTGACTCCCAATCTAGTGCCCCTGTGTTGGAGATACTGGAGAATCTGAAGACAATGAAGTGCTGGAACTAGCTGTCCATTTTGCTACATGCTGTTTTGGGTAGTTCATGGTGGTGTTGTTGAGGCAATGTGGCATGTTAGAAAAAGTATGAGTTAGAGTTAGACAGAATGGCATTTTAATCCCAACTCTATCACTTACTACTTCTGTGAATTTGGGTGAGTTGTGCAACATTATTGCTCTTATTCAATCATTAGGAAAGTCTGGTGAAGTAGACATTATTACTCTCCCTATGTCCCAGGATGCAATGATATGAGGAGCCTTTTAATCTGTAAAGTAAGGGTTTTTTTTGGGTGAAGTTTGTGTACCGTAAAGGTTATAATGTACCTACCACATGGTAGTTGTTCAATAAGTACTTTTTTTGTTTTTGTTGTTATTGTTGAAGATGCAAAAGAAGAATTATGGTCAGGTGGGTAAACCCAGAGAGCTTATCCCCCCAGATGGTCAGCAAGAAAATAAAAAGATACTGGTCTTAATGGTTATAGCCCCTAACTGGTTTTCTATTACTGCCAGAATAAATTACCACAGTAGCTTAAAACAATACACACTTGCCCGACTGGTGTGTTGAGTGATTGAGCGTTGACCTATGAACTAGGAGTCATGGTTCGATTCCCAGTCAGGACACAGTAGGGGTGCACGGGAGGTAGCTGATCAATGTTTCTCTGTCATCATTAATGTTTCTATCTCTCGCTCCCTCTCCCTTCTTCTCTGAAATCAATATAAACAAACAAACAAACAAAGAACAATTGTATATTACTATGCAATTTTGTAGTTCAGAATTCTAGGCACAGTGTGGTTCACCTGGGTCCTCCCCTTAGAGCTCCATGCAGCTGAAACAGGGCTGGGCAAGGCCGGGTTCCTTTCTGGAAACTGTGGGTATGGGCCTACTTCTAGGCTCATTCAGTTGTTAGCTAAATTAAATTCCTGGAAGTTGTAGAACTGAGGTCCCTTTGTCCTTGTCAGTCAAAGGGCTGTCTTTACTAGAGATCCTTGCTGTGGGGTGCTTGACTTTCTTCTCAGATTCTCCATATGATTCCCTCCAGTAACAGGGGATTGAGTCTCTCATGCTTAGAATTTCCCCACCTTCTTCTGCTGCATCTCTCTGACCACATTAAGCCTGCATGCATAATCCAGGCTAGTCTCCACACTCTACAGTTTGCTGTGTTAATCACATCTGCAAAGTCTCCCATTCACAGAGTCTGGGGAACAGGGCAGAGTCTTCACTGGAGGGAGTGCACCGTTCTCTCAGGGCCTCTCAGGGGAGAGCAAGCATAGGCAAACAGGAAGGGGCTTTCATATGAAACCAGGAGCAACCAGACATTAGGAAACATGACTGTGTAGATTTGGATTATTGAGGCTCTCTAGTGGCCCTCTGTTGTTGTTATTTTGTCCACCCAACACTCCTTTCCTGGGGAGAAATGCTCCTTTTTCATCATCTGTGGTTTTTATGGAGCTGCCAATCATAGGATTCTACCCATTTGGCCACAAGTATAGAACATGATCCAAAATGAGCCAATTAAACCATTTTTTCCCCAAGAATTGACTCCTGAGAGGAGACACACAGACATTGGAATTGAGTAGAGAGGGGTCTTGGAGCATCAGGGTCAAAAGCTCATTGGAGAAGCCTTCATTCAGTTCTTCCTAAGACCTGAATCATCATCAACATTGGAGCCCTCCCCATACATCCCTTTTCTGACTCAAATTACTCAAAGTTGGTATCTGTTGCTTACACCAATGAATCTTAACTCTTTCTTATATTGTCCCTCCATATCATGACCACCACCATCATCACATAAAAGAACATTTATTTAAGTCTCCTTGGTCAGAACTATGCTAGGAATATATTGCTAACAGTTTCTAATCTCTGTATTGGAGCTTCTTACCTTGAGCAGTGCCTTTTTTAACACTTCCTTCATTAACCTTGATGAAACTGGAACAGACAAACAGAAAAAAATTTAATAAGGTTTGATACGTCAGAAATCCTGTTACATTAAAGTTATCGGTCAGGCAGACAGAAATCACTACTTCTTTTAACGTTTTATTACCTACCACATATAATTTACAACCATACAATATAATTCTCATTCAAGATGATGTTTTGAATCATAAAATTGCAAATATGAAATGTACTATTTATTTCAGAGGGAAAGTAGGCAATACAACCAGTCTTCTTGTTTATTTTTATGAGTCAGTGCTTTAAGGGGTAAGTCTACATTACATAGCACATTCACAAAACACCTCATCCCCTGACGGCAAGGGGGTCAATGAGGTGTTATAGTGCATAAGAATTGAGATTCAAATTGCCTACAAGTTATGAACAGTTGTACTTCTCGCATGATGAGTGAAGAAATGTTCTGAGTGACTCACATTTATATGAAGGAGGAATGAAGGCGGCCACTGCTCCTCTTGCCTTGGGTCGGACCATGATTCTTAAAGGCAGGAGGGTTTGGGATCTGTTCTAATTACTTTAAAAGCAGTGACTCTGGATGGGCAGGAGTGCTTTGATGTGAAGAATTCAATATTGTTTGATCCTTTCTGGAGAGTTACAGCAAATTAAGTTCTACCCACCTTCTCACAAGGTCAGACAGCTAGTGCTCGAGTTGCTGCTCTGTGAAGATTAGTATGCAACGAGTCTGCCCGCTGAAGTATTTGCCAGACCCCTCACTACCAGTATGTCTCTTCAGACCCCAGGAGCCCGGTTTCTCTAAAGAAGAAATTTGGAGAAACAGTTTACTCCCTCAGTCTAATTTCGCTTTCAGTCAGGAGAACAATCTCTCAAAGACAATTCAGTCCAATAATAATAGTAATACAGACACCTTACCACCTCCAGTATTTATATCACAGTGCCTTTCCAGAGGGGCGGAACACTTTGAAGGTCTCATTCCAGAAGGTGAGGCACGATTGCTCCCTCTTGAACTCCCACGAGGCTGAGTGAGATTAACCTGAAAAGATTTGATCTTCACAAAATCATCCTCAGACACTGTGATCTTCTCTGAGCTCATAAATGGACTTTTTGATGCTACATTGAGAGTTTTTCTTTTTTATTTTCCTCCCTCCCCCACCCCTTTTTTATAACAGCTTTATATATTTTTTAGAGCAGTCTTAGGCTCATAGCTAAATTGAAAGGAAGGTACAGAAAATTCCTATATGTCTCCTACCCCCACACATGCATAGACTCCCCCATCAGCAACAACCCCCACCAGTGGTACATTTGTTACAGTTGATGAACCTACATTGACACATCCTATCACCCACTGTTTGTGATGCATGCTGTTTGTGATGCAAAGGATCAAACTTGCAACCCAGGTAAAAGCCCTTGACCCTTCAATGCAAGGGCTGATGCTCTAACCACTTAGCAACACCAGCCAGGTGGGTATCTTATTTTAATTTGCATTTCCCTGATGTCATATGATGTGGAGCATCCCTTTCTTATTTTTCCCCCCTTTTCCCTCCCTCCCTTTCTTTTTTTCTTATAGTAAGATTGAGCAGTTAGGATAATATACTTACAATCATCTACCAGGCATTTATTTTCAAGATTTTAAAAATGTAGTGGTACTTTTTTAGTCTGGGGGGCTCTCAACGGTCCTCTGGACTCATATAGAATATTGGCGGCTTCAGGGACTCCTAAGTGCCCTGGATGTATTGTTTTTCTCTGCAGTGAATAGGCCAGCACTCAATTCCTTTAACACAAATGCATTGTTATTGACTAGTTTTGAAGAGAAATTTATTTTCCTTTGCCCTCGTAAACCACAACTTCAACACCTCCGCCTCCTCCTCTTCATAATAGTCACAGTAGGATGTTCAATTATAGCTAAAAGCCCTAGATTTAAGTGACAGATTAAGAGGCTTGGCAGGTTGCTACTATAATGTTCATTTCACATGTTGGTTTATTTTGGGCTCCAGGTAAGCCTTTTTAAAACATGCTGTTTGTGATGCATCCAATGGCTATCCAGACTTCTCTACTGGGTGTACACCTTTGGGAAAGGTCAACTGGAGGGTGTCTCTCTGCAGGGCACAGTCCTCAGCCAGGCATCCTTGATCCCCAACCCCGACAATCTCACCAAGTGTCTTGAGATCAGGAAGAGCCCCTATATGCCACTTCTCCTGCCCCAGCCACCAGCTCCTGGAACAGAGCCTGGCACACAGTGGGTGCTCCATAAAGTTCGCAGGATAAAATAATAAAGTGCTCCAAACCAGTGAGCCTTAAGTGTCTACATTTGCTTCAGATGGAGACAAGGGGAGAGCTGCAAGGGCCACCCACTACTTTCAAAATTACAGAAGAAGAAAAGGCATTTCCCCCCCTCCCACTCCATTCTGATTTCATTTGGCTTCCAAAGGTATATTTTTGCTCCCATACATCCTGCTCCCTTCCTGTTCTCCAAGGACCCTTCCCACGCACCATTTTAAAAAAATATATATTTTATTGATTTTTTTCCAGAGAGGAAGGGAGAGAGATAGAAAGTCAGAAATATCAATGAGAGAGAGAGACATCAATCAACTGCCTCCTGCACGCCCCACAGTGGAGATGTGCTCGCAAGCAAGGTACATACCCCCAACCAGAATTGAACCTGGGACCCTTCAGTCCGCAAGCCGAGGCTCTATTCATTGAACCAAACCAGTCTTGGCTCCCCACGCACCTTTAACCTTCCTGGGCTCTCACAGGAATCTGCCATTGGCTGCTTCTCCTCATCAGGTAGAACCTTCTCTTATTGAGGCCAAGGCTTTCCAGGGAACTTTGCACTTCAATAAGAATGAAAAACTTGTAGATTCCAAAGAATGGTGGCATTTCAGAGATTCCTTTCAGGTCAGAAGAGGAGCTGAGGTTTATTCTGCTTGTTCTCAAAGCCTACTCTTGTCTCTCTCTGTATGAGTAAGGCTGCTGTCTCAAATAGGTTGGAGCTTCCTTGTAGAAGCATTGGTCAGGGATGGCGAGGGAGTCGGGTGCTGCTGCTTCAGATGGGACTCAGCTTCTGTCCCACCTCAGATGCTAGGCTGAGGGCACTGAGCACTTTCTGGTTTCACCTCCGCCTCCTGCTCCTGCGTGCCAGATCTGTCACAGCCACAGGGCCTCTGATCAGAGCACTCAGCACGGGTCCAGAGCGCTCTCAGGCTGGTATCTTCGTCAGGGGCCTTCCTCTCTGCTGGAGCTGGACCTTATTCTTGCCTGACCAAGACATGTCTTAGGTGCTCCAGGGCTGCTCTGACTTCCTATCACTATATTCAAAGTTTCTATGTGTCATCTTCTCCCAGTGGCTCTAAGTTCCTCAAGGGCAGCTTTCTCATATCATATCTCAAGTGTTTAGTACAGTGCCTAGCCCATTTTAAATATGGGTGAAAATTGACAGAGAGAAAGAGGAGAGAAAGAGAAAGAAATAAAGGATTGGGGGATGAGGAATCGGAGGAAGGGGACAAGGAGGGAAGAACTTCTAGTCTAGTATCTCTAAGGGAAAACTAGTGGTGAATACATCCCTATGAATTTGAGTTTCCATCCGGAAAGCTGGTGAGCGCTGAATTCTCTTGCAGAGCCTGGGAACCCTGTGTAAAAGCTGTGATGGCACCTAGGTAATTGAACCTAGTATTTTTGTGTCCATTTCCTTGATCCCTTATTGTCAGTAACTGCTCCAATCTTAAGCTCCGTTTTGAAGGTGAATACTGTTAGTCAGTTACATTTAGCCTTTATCTATAGTCAGTTGGTGTCTGGTAATTGCAAATTATTTGAACAAGAAGCAAATTGTATAGCAAGAATCTGAAAAGGTCAGAGGAGTTGTGTCTAGGAATCACAGCTAGAATTTTGAAGAACCTTCACTTGAAGCATTAATTTTAGACCATCTCTAGGCCCTATTCAATTGACTGGAAATGTATATAGTATTCAGTCCCGTGTCCTTCTGCAATGAGCAGTCTGGGACAGAGCTTCTGCCACGAGTGCTGTGTGTGTGTGTGTGTGTGTGTGTGTGTGTGTGTGTGTGAATGTGCCTGGGTGTAAACAGGATTCAGCCAGAGCCAAAGTGGTTGAATAGCCATGTGCTTGTCAGGCCCAGGCTGTACTAATTATTAAGCATAATGATCTTCTTCAAAGCAGTGATGCTCCAACATCAGATTTGCAGATGGGGATGTGGGAGAACTAAAAATGTCACCCATTCTTCCTGAAGAAACAAATCTCTTCTCTTTCTCCTCCTCCACCTCCTCCTCCTCCTCCTCCTCCTCCTCCTCCTCTTCCTTTTCTTTCTTCATCATCACTATCTTCTTCCCTCTTTCCCCCTTCCTCTCTCTCTCTCCTTCCTTCCTTCAGCTACAAAGTATATATTAAAGTTTAGGCAAGTTTCAAACCAAAATATTACATTTTTTTTTGTATCTTGCATTTTAGGCTACTCTTGAGGTTTAGCTTAGACCTAATTAATCTATAATAATAGGAGCATAATGTACAAATGGACTAAATGGCTGAATAGCAGAATGATTATCTGGACGACCCTCTGGATGACCTTTCAGATGAAGTCAGGGATGTGAGGGCTGGGGCAGCTGGGGCTACAAAGTCCTAACCTTGCACAAATTTTGTGCATCAGGCCTCTAGTATAGGAATAATGCTAATAAAGTTAGAGAGATGAAGCCACCCATTCTTCATCCCTCCATTCATGTTCCAGGT
Organism: Lasiurus borealis; assembly: GCA_004026805.1. Classification (NCBI taxonomy): domain Eukaryota; kingdom Metazoa; phylum Chordata; class Mammalia; order Chiroptera; family Vespertilionidae; genus Lasiurus; species Lasiurus borealis. Next base: position 20,172 of record PVJN01019595.1, read on the forward strand.
AATTATTTCCCCATTCTAGGGACGAGTCTTCCTGGAAGAGGGAAATGCTGATAGAGGGAATATTTTCATGTGTCAGAAGTTTCCTCAGAGTAAAAGGAGACCACCAACCAGGAGACCTTTGGGATGTGAATGTCTTCGTGTCTCTTAATCTCCTTCCAAATGTGTAAGAGATGAGATGCAGAGAAGATGCTGGAGAGATGAATGTGTACAGCAGAGGCTTCCCTCCACATACCCACATTTGAAGTTTCCCTTCTTGGGATTTTCTGGGGAGTACAGGATAGTGGCACCCGAGGCTCTCAAGACTTTCCACCTTAGCTTCTCCCAGGAGCAGAGAAGGAACCCGTGGCATGCAGCCTTTTCTCACCCTCCTCTGCTCTTCAGCTGGCGAAGGAGTATTCCATAATTTTTGTCTCTTCAAGTTTTTCTGGGGTCCTATTAGTTCTACGGAGTAATCATAATGTTGGTTTTGCCTGGCAGAGCCCCAGGGGAAAGATCCCACTCACAGCCTCCAGCTCCACAGTCCAGCCTGCTGAGAAGTCCATCTGCCAGGGCAGTGCTTGAATCTTTCACTTTGGTCCAGATGTCCCTCCACCTTGATACTCACATTTCCCAGGCTCAGAGGCAGAGACAAGCTTCTCCAAAGGTGGGGTGAGGCTCTGCCAGGTCCTCTCTCCTGTTCTGATCAGAGAGGGCTGAGCACACAAACTCAGCAACTGCTAGTGTTCCCAAGTACCCCAGTACCTTTTCCAAGGCAACCTTTCTTCTCTCTCCATTTGTTTCTGCCTCCTTTATTTTTCTCTTTCTTTCTCTGCCATTCTTTGCCTCCACCTTCACCTCTCTCTTTTCTTTTTCTTTTTTTTCTTAAATATATTTTATTGATATTTTACAGAGAGGAAAAGAGAAGGATAGAGAGTTAGAAACATCGTTGAGAGAGAGACATCAATCAGCCGCCTCCTGCACACCCCATACTGGAGATGTGCCCGCAAAAAAGATACATGTCCTTGACAGAAATCGAACCTGGGACCCCTCAGTCCGCAGGCTGACACTCTATCCACCGAGCCAAACCGGTTTTGACTCTCTTTTATTTTTATACTAGAGGCCTGGTGAATGAAATTTGTGCATGGGGGGAGGGTGTTCCTCAGCCCAGCCTGCACCCTCTCCAATCTGGGACTGCTTGAGAGATGTCTGACTGCCTGTTTAGGCTCTATCCCAGTCAGGCAGTTGGACATCCCTCTCGTAATCCAGAACTGCTGGCTCCCAACTGTTTGACTGCCTGCCTCCCTGATTCCCCTAACCACTTCTGCCTGCCAGCCTGATCACCACTAATCACTCCCATGCCAGCCTGATTAATGACTAACTGCTCCGCTGCCAGCCTGTTTGCCCCTAACTGCTCTCCCCTGCAGGCGTGGTCCTCCCCAACTGCTCTCCCTTGCAGCCTGGGTCCCCACCAACTGCCCTTCTCTGCAGGCTTGATGGTCCCCAACTGCCCTCCCCTGCTGGCCATCTGGTGGTGGCCATCTTGTGTCCACATGGGGGAAGCTATCTTGTGTGTTGGAGTGATGATCAATCTGCATATTACTCTTTTATTAGATAGGATAGAGGTCTGATGCATGAGTGGGGGCCAGCTAGTTTTCCCTGAAAGGTGTCCTGAATCAAGGTGGGGGTTTCCTTGGGGTGTGGGGTGGCCTGGGTGAGGGGCCAGTGGTAGTATACAGGCCAGCCATGTACCCCAGTGACCCAAGTGGAGGTCCTGGTATCTGGGATTTATTTATCTTCTACAATTGAAACTCTGTAGCCTGGAGTAGAGCCAAGCCTCCTGCTGGCTCCATGGCAGCAGCCATTTCTTTTTTTTTTCTTTTCCTTTTTTTTCCAATGAAGATTTTATTACTTATTTATTTATTTATTTATTTATTTATTTATTTATTTATTTTATTGTGTTACATGTATACATATCTCCCCGTTGCCCCCCTCCCTCCCAGGCATGCCCCAACCCCCCAGTGTCTATGTTCATTGGTTATGCTTATATGCATGCATATAAGTCCTTTGATTGATCTCTTATCTAACCCACCTCTCCTTAATCTTCCTGCTATAATTTGACAGTCTGTTTAATGCTTTACTGCCTCTGTATCTATCCTTTTGTTCGTCAGTTTACAATGTTCTTTATTATCCACAAATGAGTGAGATCATGTGGTGCTTCTCCTTCATAGACTGGCTTATTTCACTAAGCATAAAGCTCTCCAGTTCCATCCAGGTGGCTGCAAATGGTAAGAGTTCCTTCTTTTTAATGGCAGCATAGAATTCCATTGTGTAGATGTACCACAGTTTTCTGATCCACTCATCTGCTGATGGGCACCTAGGCTGTTTCCAAATTGTAGCTATTGTAAATTGTGGCAGCAGCCATTTCTATTGGGATTTATTTATCTTCTAAAATTGAAACTTTATAGACTTAAGTGGAGGCCAATATAGGCCAGGGCTGTAGAAGGTTGGCTTCCTTCATTGCTGGCGGCAACCCTAGCCTCCTGATCTCTCCAGCTCTATGGCTGCACCATTTTTGTTGGGATTTGTTTATCTTCTATAATTAAAACTTTGTAGCCTTGAATGGAGGCCTGGGCCCACCAGGATGTGTTGAAAGCTAGGTTTCCTTCTTTATAGGGGAAACCCAAGCCTCCCTCTTGCTCGATCCTTGACCGTAGCCATTTTGGTTGAGGTTAATTTGCATACTTTCTCCTGATTGGTTGATGGGCGTGGTGTGTGGGGATGGCTTGTGGGTGTAGCAGAGTGATGGTTAATTTGCATATTATTCTTTCAATTAGATAGGATTCTTACCCTTTGTCTATCCTATTTCCCTGAACTCTTTCTTCCCTTCAGAATCAGGTCCTTCCCCCTGATAGCACCTCCTGGCCATGCCCTACCCTCGATATTCCAAATGCTGCTGGACTTTCTGGCCCATCCCCCTATTCCTTGCACATAGTGAGATGGGTTTTGTTTGCCTTTGTTTCCCTAGTGCAGGTCTTCTTCCTTTCCTGACTGTAAGCTCTTTAGAGACAAGTAATACACCTGCACTTTTTTGGATCCCCTTAGAGCTTCAAAGGTGCTTTAAAAAAATACTTGTGAAAAAAAGAATGGCAGCAGAGTAGATGGAAATGTCCTGAGCCTTATCCCAGAGCAAACACAAAGAACAGCTGAGGGTCACATGGGCAGTGTGAGTTAAGGGACAGCTATATTCCAAGAGAAGGTGGGTGGACTGCTGGACAGGCTGGCCTGACCAGGGAGCCCCCACTGCTGCTGGGGTCTCTCCCAGAGCCACCAGCTCAGATGGGGAGACCATGCCATCTTGAAGGGGAAAGTGGTTGTTATAGAAAGCCTGAAAATCTGCAACTATGGCACCTAATGAACAGCTGCGAACCCCAGAACAATGGTCCTCAATTGGTACAAACACATGGATTCAGAAGAGCTCTAAACTCCACCATAGAAAGGTCAGATTTCGCTTGGGATAAGGAGAGAGAGAACTATACAAGATACCTGGAGAAGAGAAACCATGGGGAGACAAAAAACAGCCCACATATGAAAGAAAAGCAGGCATCACCAGAAAAGGATGTAAACAAAATGGAGGTAAGCAACCTGCTAGAGAAAGAATTCAGAGAAATGGTCATAAGATGGCTGAAAAAAAATGGAAGACAAATTCGACAATATTAATAAGAACAAGTGAAAATGAAGAAGAACCAAGAAGAAATGAAACATGACATTGCTGCTGTAAAGAACTCAATAAAAGCATCAAGAGTAGACTACAAGAAGCAAAGGACCACATCAGTGAGCTAGAAGACACGGTAGGAAAAAATACCGAAGTATAGCAGTTTCTAGAAAAAAAAATTAAAAAGCAAGAGGAGAGCCTAAGGGAACTTTGGGATAACATGAAACAAAACAACATTTACATAAATGGGATACCAGAAGGACAGGAAACTGAGCAAGGAATAGAAAACCCATTTGAAGAAATAATGACAGAAATCTTCCCTGATATAGGGAAGAAAAAACTCACACAAATCCAAGAAGCTCACAGATCCCAAGCAAAATGTACCTCTAAAGATCAATGCCAAGGCACATTATAATTAAATTGGCAAACACCAAAGACAAAGTAAGAATCTTAAAAGTGGTCAGAGAGAGACAGAAAGTTACTTACAAAGGAACCCCCATCAGACTAGCAACTGATTTATCAACAGAAACTCATCAGGCCAGAAGGGAATGGAATGAAATATACAAAGTCATGCAAAGGAAGGGTTTGAATCCAAGAATATTGTACCCATCAAAAATTGAAGGTGAAATCAGGAGCTTCACAGACAAAAAAGGACTAAGGGAATTTATTACTACCAAACCAGCAATGCAAGAAATGCTAAAAGGTCTGCTATATAAAAAAAGAAATAAGAAGCAAAGAAGGAACACAGCAGTAAAAAATAAAGATGGCAACAAATAAGTGTCTATCAATAATAACTTTAAATGTAAATGGATTACATGCCTCAATAAAAAGACATAGGGTAATGGACTGGATAAGAAAACATGACTCATATATCTGCTATCTACAAGAAACCCACCTCAGAATAGAAGACACACACAGATTGAGGGTGAAGAGATGGAAAACAGTGTTTCAGGAAAAGGAAATGAAAAAAAAAGCTGGGGTAGCAATACTTATATCTGACGAATTAGATCTCAAAGTGAAGAACATAACAAGAGATAAGGAAGGCCACTTCATAATACTAAAGGGAACAATCCAACAAGAAGAAATAACTCTGGTAAACATATATGCACCCAATACGGGAGCACTCAAATACATAAAAAAACTCCCGGAGGATATCAAGGGAGAGATTGACAGTAATACAATCATAACAGGAGACTTTAATACCCCACTATCAGCATTGGATAAATCTCTAAACAAAAAATCAGCAAAGAAACATCAATCCTAAATGACTCACTAGACCAGATGGAATTAATTGACATCTTCAGAACATTTCACCCCAAAGCAATAGAATATACATTCTTCTCAAGTGTACATGGGGCATTTTCAAAGATAGACCATATGTTGGGTCATAGGAAAGTTATCTTCAAATTCAAGAAGATAAAAATCATATCAAGCATCTTGTCAGATCACAGAGGCATAAAACTGGAAATCAATTATAATAAAAACAATCTAAAGGAAAAAAAAACATATGGAGACTAAACAGCATGCTATTAAACAATGACTGGATTACCAGAGAGATCAAGGAAGAAATAAAAAAACATCATGGCAGCAAATGATAATGACAACACAACAATACAAAATCTATGGAACACAGCGAAAGCAGTCTTGAGAGGGAAGTTAATAGCTCTACAAGCCTACTGCAAAAAACAAGAAACAATGGTAATAAATTACCTAGCCCTACAACTCAAAGGGTTAGAAAGAGAGCAACAAGAAAGGCCCAGTGTAAGCAGAAGGAAAGAAAGAAATAATAAGGTTCAGAGTGGAGATAAACGACATGGAGACCAAAGAAATACTACAACAGATTAACAAAACCAAGAGCTGGTTCTTTGAAAGGATAAACAAGACTGATGAACCTCTAGCCAGGCTCACCAAGAAGCAAACAGAGAGGTTCCAAATAAACAAAATCAGAAATGAAAGAGGAGAAATAACAACAGACCCCACCGAAATACAAAGGTATGTTGAAAAATACTATGAACAACTCTACTCCAACAAACTGGACAACCTGGAGAAAATGGACATATTCCTAGACAAATATAACCTACCAAAACTCAATCAGGAAGAATCTTAACATCTCAGTAAGCTAATAACTATGGAAGAAATTTAAGCAAACAAAAAGCTTCCAGCAAACAAAAGCGAGGGGCCAGATGGCTTCATAAGAGAGTTTTACTAAACATTCAAGGAAGAATTAAAACCTATCCTTCTCAGACTATTCCAAAAAATTCAAGAAGAAGAACACTTCCAAGCTCATTCTCTAAAGCTAGCAGCACCATAATACCAAAACCAGATGAAGACAACACAATGAAAGAGAATATTATAGGCCAATATTCCTCATAAATGCCAAACTCCTCAACAAAATTCTAGCAAATTGGATCCAGCAGTACATGAGAAATATCATACACCATGACCAAGTAGGATTTATCCCATGAATGCAAGGATGGTATAATATCCACAAATCAATAGACATGATACATCATATAAACAAATTGAGAGATAAAAATTACATAGTCATATCAATTGATGCAGAAAAAGCATTTGACAAAATCTAACACCCTTTCTTGATAAAAACTCCCAGCAAAGTGGTAATAGAAGGATCATACCTCAACATAATAAAAGCTATATATGACCAACCCACAGCTAACATCATACTCAATGGGCAAAAACTAAAACCATTTCCCCTAAGAACAGGAACAAGACAGGGATGCCCATGCTCACCACTCCTGTTTGGCACAGTACTGGAAGTATTAGCCATTGCAATCAGAATAGAAGAAGAAATAAAAGGCATCCAAATTGGAGAAGAAGAAATAAAGCTGTTCTTATTTGCAGATGACATGATATTGTACATAAAAAAAATGAAAGACTCCATAAAAAATCTAATAGACTTATGAAATGAATTTGGCAATGTAGCAGGATACAAAATTAATGCTAAGAAGTCCGTAGCATTTCTATACACTAATAGTGAAATTATAGAAAGAGAGACTAAAAAAGCAATCCCATTTACCATCGCACCAAAAAAAAATTAAGATACCTAAGAATAAACTTAATTAAGGAAGTAAAAAACCTATATGCAGAAAACTATAGGACACTGAAAAAAGAGATAGAGGAAAATGTAAACAGTTGGAAAAACATACCATGCTTATGGATTGGGAGAATCAATATCATTAAAATGTCCATACTACCCAAAGCAATCTATAGATTCAATGCACTACCCTTTAAAATACCAATGGCATATTTCACAGAAAGAACTCTCAAAAAATTCATCTGGAATAAAAAAAGACCCTGAAGAGTCACAGCAATCCTGAGAAAGAAGAATAAAGTAAATGGAATCTCAATACCAGATTTCAAGCTGTTTTACAAAGCAACTATTCTCAAAACAGCCTGGTACTGGCACAAGAACAGACAGATAGACCAATGGAATAGGATAGAGACTCCAGATATTGACCCAAACCACTATGCTCAATTAATATTTGACAAAGGAGTCATAAACATACAATGGAATCAAGAGAGTCTCTTCAATAAATGGTGTTGGGGAATATTGGACAGATACATGCAAAAAAATGAAACTAGAACACCAACTTACACCATACACAAAAATAAACTCAAAAGGGATACAGGACTTAAACATAAGATGGGAAACCATAAACATACTAGAGGAATCCACAGGCAGCACACTCTCAGACATATGCCAAAGGAACTTCTTCACTGATACTGCTCCTAGGGCAATGGAAGCTAAAGAGAAAATAAATGGGATTTCTTCAAAATAAAGAGCTTTTGCACAGCAAAAGAAACCATCAACAAAACAACAAGGAAGCCCACTGTATGGGAGAACGTATTTGCAAATATTATCCGTGAGAAAGGTTTAATCTCCAACATCTACAGCCAACTTATACAACTTAATGAAAGGAAGATAAATGATCCAATAAAAAAGTGGGCAATGGACCTAAATAGAATCTTTTCAAAAGAAAACAGAAGGAAGGCCAAAAGACACATAAAAACATGCTCAAAGTAACTAATTATCTGAGAGATGCAAATCAAAACGACAATATGATACCATCTCGCACTTGTTGGAATGGCTATCATCAACAAATCAACAAACGACAAATGTTGGTGAGAATGAGGAGAAAAAGGAACCCTCGTGCACTGCTGGTGGGAATACAGACTGGTGCAGCCACTGTGGAGAACAGTATGGAGTTTCCTCAAAAAACGAAAAAAGGAACTCCCCATTTGACCCAGCAATTCCACTCTTAGGAATATATCCTAAGAAACTAGAAACACCAATTAGAAAGGATATATGCACTCCTACTTTTATAGCAACACAATTTAAAATAGCTAAGGTTTGGAAATAGCCTAGGTGCCCATCAGCAGAGGACTAGATCATAAAACCATGGTACATCTACACAATGGAATACTATGCTGCCATAAAAAGAAGGAATTCTTACCATTTTCAGCAACCTGCAAATGGAACTGGAGAGCCTTATGCTAAGTGAAATAATCCAGTCAATGAAAGAAAAATACCACATGATCTCACTCATTTACAGATAATAAGGACATTGTAAACTGATGAATAAAAAGATAAATACAAAGGCAGTAAAGCATCAAACATATTGTTAAATTATAGCAGGAAGGTTAGGGAGAGGTGAGGTAAATAAGAGATCAACCGAAGGACTTGTGTGCATGCATACAAGACACTGGGGAATGAGGGCATATATGGGAGTGGTGAGGAGGTGGGGCAATGGGAAGATATGTACACATGTAATACATTAATAAAAAAAAAAGAAAAGTAACAAAAAAATGGTTAGAGGCCAACACAGTGGAATCATGAATTAATTTGTAACAGATTCCAGGAGAATTGGAAAGAAGCAGTCTCAGAAATGAAGAGAAAATACATTTAGATGATCATTTCCAGAAGAAAAAGATTAGATAGAAAAGTTAGGCTTTACATTGAATTTATTTTCAATAGAATGGATAGGCTACTGGTTTATTCTTTAGTATTCTTATAGTCATGGTTTTAACAATGTTTAAAATTAAGAACAATGAAACAAAAATGTGTTAATTGCTTATGAGAACTCTGAATGTCCTAAATAAAAGGTTATGATTAAAAAAAATAAAAAAATACTTGTTTGTTGCCTAGTTGATGCAGACACAGAATTAACAAACCTCAGGTCAGTCTAGTTTCCTACAGGGTAAACACCAAGACCAAGGTGAGCACAGAGACTCTGAGCTGGGTTGTCTTCTCTGGTAGGTCCATGGGGAGGATTAGAATGGGAGCCTGAAAGCTTAGTCTTTGGAGTCAGAGCATTGAGGAATCCAATCCTAGCTCTAACACCAACCAGCTGGGGGACCTTGTCAAGTGACCCTCTCTCCCTGAGTCTCATTTTCCTCTTTAAGGTGGGACAGCAGCCTCCTGGTTGCTGTGAAGATTAGAAGAATGACGTTCCAGCATGTCATTGCATGCTGCTTTCTTCTCTCTCCTCCAGCCCCTGCTTTATGAAGATGGAGGACACAGGTGCCAGCCTCTGGGGCAGCATTCCCCAAGTCTGGTCAGAATAAACTGAGAGGGAGCACATGATCCAGGAAATCCAGGTCCAGCTGGTTGGGCTGCTCACAGCAGGCCTAGGGTGGTGGGAAAGTTATTCTGGCACCTCAGGCCTAAATGAACAACTGCTCTTGCTCAGACTCCAAATCTTCTCCCTTTTGCCAACTTCCCTGTGCTGGTGCTGACAGCCTGAGGCTTGGGACAGTGCAGACCACATGGCACCTCTGTGACAGGCCAATGGCTGGAAGACAGGCTGCCCTCTGTCAGTGAGCCCTCTACTATAGAATGGCTTTGGCCTAACCTGGCTAGAAGATCCAAGCGCTCCTTACCAGATTCTGCACAAGACCTTCGTTTTGTTATCAGTTGGCTGAGGCTGCAGACTCCTGGAGTGCAGACAGTGCTGGGTCTCAGATGCACCTGGCTGGATGGGCCTCCAGGTACTAGGCCCTGGTGGTTCTAGAGTGTGGTGGTTAAGAGAAGGCTGTTTGGAGACACACAGATATGGGTTCAATTCCTCGCTGACCAGCCCTGTAACCATGATCAGTAACTCAAATCTCTTTGAACCTCAGTTTTCCCATCTATAAAAACGGGGATGATAAACCCAAACTTATGGGCTGGTCATGAAGATAACATGAGTAACATGTGCAAAACTTTTAGTAGAAGTCACAGAGAAAGCCCTCAACAAAATGCCCAGCCCTGGAGGCACTATGTCCCATGGTCTATTGCCTGGAGGAGAACGTGGGGGAATGAAAGAGTGTCACAGATACACAAATGCTGGCATGTGAAACCTAAGCTAAGAACACTCCTTCTGGGCTACCTGATTCTGAGCCTGAGATTGATCGTCTGCCATCTGAAATCGCTGAAGGGATCATGGGGGACACCACAAGCCAGTGCAAACAAAAGACTAGGTATCAGGGCAGTTTGTTTGAGAGACCAAGTTCTCCCACCATGGGGTTTTCATGTGTGTGAGACATGAAATGTAGCATGTACTGACATTATTTTAATAAGGTTCAGGTATTTCTTTGAGACACTCCAGAGCCTTCCACTGAAATTGTTTTGCTGTCAAAATCTGACATTATAACGACATTGCAGGAGAGACTCTTTGGGAAATCACTTTTCATTTCCTTTCAGGCAGTCCGTTTACCTGTAGAAGCTGGACTCTTCTGCTCTGCTCTGCAGCACCTAACGATTGACATGATCCTGTAAGTCAATTTTGCAGCTGAGCGCACTGAAGTCCCAGAAACCCAAAGGCCTGAAGTGGAAAATATCGAGCAGGTGACTCATTAAGGCTTTAGTCTAGGACTTGAGCCCCGAGGAGCAGCGTGTGCATTACTGATCTTATTGGACATTAAGAGGGCTGGCTGTACTGTGGTTTCATTTCAGGCCAGTGGGAGAAAGGAAGAAGAGTGCCTGAAAATATTTTTTACTGTTAATTTTTCAAGTTTTTAAATGCATTTGTTCTTTCACCTAGCTCTCTTTGCTTCTTCATTCTTTTCTTACCATCAGCCTCTGGTACTAAAACTCTTCTCTTCTACTCGGTTCCATTCAAGGTGCATGAAGACATGCTCCCTTGTCTCCCATCCCAATACAACAAAAGTCATGTCTTTGGCTTTCCTGAGAAGATTAAGATTCACTGGAATGACCTCTGGTCATCTGCCTTCTACTCCAATATATTTCTGGCTTGCCATCTCTCTCCATGTTACCATTTTCAAGAGATGAGGTGTACATTCATTCACTTCAACGGAACCAGCCTCTGATGCTATCCTTTTAGCCTGGACCCTGGAATTTCTCTATTCCCTTTCTCTACACTGGGTTCCTTTTAGGCTTTCAGACATGCACTCAAGCCAACTTCTACTTCTTTTCACTGGTGAGCTTCTTAACCAAGCATCCACATCTGTCACCACTGCTTTCTTACAACTGGGGCTCCCTCTCCTTGATTTTACTCAAATGCACCCCTGAAGGTCAGAAGTGTCCCTATAGTGGCCCAGCTGCTTTGTGCTCATCACTCTGTGCTCTGGAACATAGATGCTCTCACAACATATCTTCCTTGAAACTCTTTCCTCCATGGGCCTCTGAGCTCTTGTCACACCTGTGACCTGTTTTGTCTTTCATTCCTTGAAGTGCCTTTCACTTTTTTCCTGGGGAGGCTTTCCACATCTCACCAGGGATGTGGGCAAAGCTGAATTCCTTCTCTGTCTTTATCCAAAGCACAATTATCATAGTGAAGTGTGTATGCACTGAAGTCAGCCTGTTTATGTTTAAAGCTGCCTCTGCATCCCCTTGCCCTTACTGTTTGATAGAGGGCAAATTATTGACTCTCTGTCTGCCTCAGTTTTCCCATCTGTAAAATGAAGATAATAAAAATGACCGCATATGGTTATTAAGATTAATTAAGAAAAAAATGTATACTATAATTAATTAAGAGAAAAACACATACTCTTCTTAGAATAGTGTCTGATAAATGTTACTAAGCATATGTTCTCAAAGCTTCTGAGCTCCCTTGGACATATTTCTCTTCTCCCTCCTGTCTTTTTTATTTAAATCTTTATTATTCAGATTACATTTGTTTTTCTTTTTTCCCTCTATAGCTCTCCTCCACCCAGCTCTCACCCTCCCCTCTACCCTTACCTCCCTCCTGTTGACCTCATCCATAGGTATATGATTTCTGTCCAGTCTCTCCCTGTACACCCCCACCCCTTTCCCCCTGAGAATTATCAGTCCACTCCCTTTCTGTGCTCCTGATTCTAGTATATTCACCAGTTTATTCTGTTGATCAAATTTTTAATTCACCTAATTTTTAGATTCACTTGTTAACAGATATGTATTTGTTATTCATAATTTTTTTGTCTTTTACCTTTTTTCTTCTTCCTCTTCTAAAAGAGTACCTTTCAGCATTTCATATAATACTGGTTTGGAGTTGATGAACTCCTTTAGCTTTTTCTTCTCTGTGAAGCTCTTTATCTGCCCTTCAATTCTGAATGATAGCTTTGCTGGATAGAGTATTCTTGGTTGTAGATTCTTGCTATTCATCATGTTGAATATTTCTTGCCACTCCCTCCTGGCCTGCATTGTTTCTGTTGAGAAATCAGCTGACAGTCGTATGGCTGCTCCCTTGTAGGTAATGAACTGTTTTTCTCTTGCTGCTTTTAATATCCTCTCTTTGTCTTTTGCTCTTGGTATTTTAATGATGATGTGTCTTGGTATAGTCCTCCTTGGATTCCTTTTATATGAGGTTCTGTGTGCTTCCTGGACTGGAAAGTCTATTTCTTTTACCAGATGTGGGAAGTTTTCAGTTATTATTTCTTTAAATAGATTTTTAGTATCTTGCTCTCTCTCTTCCTCTAGCACCCCCACAATTCTGATGTTGGTACTCTTGCAGCTGTCCCAGAGGCTCCTTACATTATCTTCAGATTTTTGGATTCTTCTCTCTTCTTGCTTTTCCAGTTGAGTGTTTTCTGATTCTTTATATTTCAAATTTTTTACTTGATTCTTGCCTTCCTCTAGTCTGTTAGGTCTCTGTATAATATTTTTTTTTAATTTCAGTCAGTGTATGTTTAATTTCTAGTTGGTCCTTTTTCATCTCCTCTTGGGACTCACTAACTTTATCCAACTTTTCTAGGATATTCTTGAAAAACCTTGTAAGCGTGGTTTTGAACTCTATATCCAGTTGTTTGTTTTCCTCCATTTCTTTTATTTGTGATCCCTTCCCTTGTCTCAGCATTTTCACTATGCCGGGAGAACTTCTGTGTTTCATTCAGCCTTATTATACCAGACTTGCAAAACTGCAGAAGCCTCTCTGTTGAGCTTGGGATGGGTGGAGTCTCAGGGCTTAAGGGACTGCCTTGCCTTCCAGTTGGCCCCACCCTCCACAGCCCTGAGTCTCACTTGACTGGGTAATCACTGGAACAGTCCCAGTGTGCATGCACGGGCCCTTTCAGTGCCTGTAGACTGCTGCCTTTCCAGCTCCCCTACACTCTAGGACCATATGAGTTGGGTCCCCAGGGTTTTGCCCCAAAACCAGGGTTTAGTGGAGTTAGAAGTGACACAGTTGGGAGGGTCTGTCTCCTGCCCACTCGTGAAAGCCAGAGGCATAATCCTCTGTGCACAGTGCTGTGTGCGCCACCAGACTTCTGATCTTTTGCGACTCCCCTAAATTTCCGTGCACTTCTCCCTTTTCACAGTCCAAACTACTCACGTATGAGTTTTGGCTGGATCTGGGGTTTAGTGTTGTAGGATAAGGGGTTCAATGCCATTGAGAGTCTCCAGCAAGCCAGCCAGGTTCTCCGGCACCCACTCTCTCCAGGGGCGTCTCTGTACCTGAGCTTTTTGCACACTCTTCTGGGTCTCTGTGAGTCCCTCTCTTTCCTTCTAGTTGTATAATTTCCACTCAGCCAGCTTTCCTGTGGTTTTGGATAATGTCCGTTCTGTCTTTTAGTTGTAGTTTTGAAATTGTGCAAGGCAGCAGTGTAGGTGTTTACCTGTGCTGCCATCTTGGATTCTCCCTCCCTCCTGTCTTGTGTCTTCATCCCCCATTTCCTTTCCAAGTCCTTCCCTTTTACCTAGGCTCTTGGTGCCCCAGGCTGGGATAGTGTGTTTGGCTTTTAACTGGTCTCCTTATACTCAGGCTCTTCTGCTCAACCCAGGCATACATTACTGCATGAGTCATGTCCTTTAAGTATCTCTTTTAGGTGTCATTCACATATTCACTATTGGTCATAGGAGAAAAATTTCCACAGTCTAAATTCAACCCATTTCCCAATCTCATCTCTCAGCTTTCACCCACTCAAAGACTCTGCTCTAGGAGGGATAGTGCTCTATAGACACACTGTGTTCATTTCCACTTCACCCTTCAGACCCTCCTCATGTCAAAGTTCTTGGTAATTCTCCAACAGGCAAATGTCTGTGGCATTCACACTCCAAGTTTTTTTGTTAATGACCTTAATCATATACAATTTTTTGGCAAGGGAAGTCACTGCCTCCCAGCAAAAGTGGGAGCTCCTGGGAGTAGTGACTGGATCTTGAGTTCCTTTATATCCTCCAGAACACCTAACACAATGTTTGTTTTCTGTGCAATGTCAATAAATATTTGTTGGCAACTTGGCCAAATAATCAAAACATCATATTCATCGTTCACTATGAATATTTACAGAAGTAAATCTTTGAATTCCCCATGAAATTTAGTCTTTGCTTTCTATACCAAACATACATACTAAAGGCATGATTTTATCAAAAGGCTGAACTTGGACAAGGAGTGAATTTTTTAATTTTAATTTTAACTTAAAATAATTTAAAAATTTCAATTACAGTTGACATGCAATATTATAATAGTTTCAGGAATATAACATAGTGATTAAACATTTATGCACCTTACAAAGTGATCACCCCAATACGTCTAGTACCCATCTGACAGATAAGGAATGGGTTTAAGAAGAATTAGTTGGTAAGAGGAACTGAGATTGATAATATGGGAAGAATTGGCTTATTTGGGGGTTCTTGGCATTTTAAGGGATTGCTCTTGTGCAGTTCATAATTATTCATCTCCTTACTTTCTGTGTCCTCCCTTATATGATGCATATATTAATTAAACATTCCATTTTGTTGGATTCTGGAACCATAGTCTTAAGCTGTGGTTGACTTATTTATTGGATGACCTAATGATGGATGACAGTTCTAAACCCTTCTTGTCTGTTTTGTGAAAACCAGTTATCTGTGCCACAGCCTTTCTGACTAGATGTGATGTAGGATTGACTGGTGGGGGACTCACAGACCTGGCTGGGCAGTGATGAGCAGAGCCAGCCTTCTGTAGGATGGCTGAGACCACTTCTGCCTAGCAGGACTAGTCCTGCTTCAGAAGCAGAGAGCTATCTGGGTAGGGAAGTGTCAGCTACTTCTTCACTATCCTCCTTACTTTTCAAACAAGCAGCATTTGAACAGCATGCAAACTGAGCATGCCTAAGACTTGTCCTCAAGACCAAAGGCTTTGTTTCCCAGTGAAAATCAACCTTGTTTTAAATCAGTTTTTTGTGTCTACATTTGGCTTTCAAGATTTTTGTGAACTTCATCAACATCACTCAGAAATCTCAACATAAATCAAATAAGTGTTACAATTTTTTTTGGGGGAAAAAGTTGCTTTGTTTTCTGACTTGTACCACAAACAGCAGCTCCAATCTGTCATTATGACTGAGAACATGTCACAACAATCTGTTTTCATTCTTTAGGAAAGAAGAACAACATCTTGCTTTTTTCCAGCAATGGCTAATTTGGAAAATTTGCAAGTTGACATGTAACTTGATTAAAATGACCTGGAGCACAAATTCTTTAAAGATGTGATTCAATGCTCACAACTCCAGACCTTCTGTCGTCCAGTTATCTCCTTCAAAGCTTGTTTTTCTCCAGGAGGAAGGGAGATGGGGAGGAAAGACGGGGAAGAGCTATGTGCAATAATCCACATAGAGATTTAAAATAATTTTTTATTTTTCCTCTTCAGCCCTACTGTCACCATGGATTTCCTCCATAGCCCAGACGAGAGGAAAAGCAGTGTGACATTTCCAAGGGGATAGCATGGATTTCATAGTCCTGAGTACAGAGCAGGCACATGATCCAAATGCAGCATCCACATTGGAGTTGGGGACTGTTTTGACATTGCGGCTTCACTCCTGCCCATAGTTTTAGAAAACATGTAGGAATCTGTCTCCCAGTTTGAATCAGCTCACTACGTCTTTGTCAAACCCTGGCTACACTAGAAGTAATAAAATTTTCTTCTAGGGAAGCCAGTGGGTCAAACAAAACCATAGCAGTGTAGCCCATTCCAGGACTGGGAGTAATGGAACTTCACATTATGGAAACTGAGGTAGTGCCAGGAATCAGAGTGTAGGTTTGGTCTATAAACACAGTTATGTAAATATCTAATTTTTCTTTATGGCATCTAAAAGTGTGTATTATTGGCCTCTCTGTGAGGGAGGTGCTTGTCAGTGAAGGAGATGTTAATGTGGGCTGTCATGGTTACCCACAGCTTTGTTGTTCACTAAGACAATGTATAATTATTGGAAGACAATATGTAATTACATGTTGAATTGTGTGCTGCAAACTATTATATTGTTGGTGTTCTATCTCAGAGAGGGGAGCGCTAATACGCTGAAATCACATAAATGCAGACACTCATTTTTCAGGGAATGTACAGTAATGAGAATCATTTCTGAATCCCGTTGCCTTGGCAACCTATTCTAAAATGATGTAGATAAAGAACTAGCAACACTTATCAATGAAGTCGGCATGTCTTGGGAAGAGAAGCTGCTGGAAACAAGGCATTGAGCATCAGACCAAACTGACTTTTAAGGGGATGGTTTTGTACAAAACTGGGTCAAGATGTGAAATGAGGGATCGGGCATTAAGGGCATAGCAATCATCAATATCCCACATGACACTCTGGCAAAACACTCAAGCCTGGAGGATGTTAATCAGTTTAGGCTCCAGCTTGTATGCATGGAAGCTCTCTGAATGGGTCATTTTTATGTGGATGGACAATGACTGAGATGTCAGAAGGGCCACCATAGGGTGAGTGAGTGTGGCGCAGCTCCCCTACTTGGGAGGAGTAGAGCTCCCAGGATGGCAAGAACATCTGGACACTTCTCTGGCTTCTACTGGCTGATGTAAATACCCTATATGATTTGGAAGTGCTGATAGAGTTAACTCACTTTTAAAAATGAGAAAAAGAAGGTGAGAAAGGTTAAATAACCTGTTTATATTGTATCTTATATACAGATCTGGAC
>PVJN01019596.1:0-37207 GCA_004026805.1 Lasiurus borealis
ATATAATTCCAACATTATTTATCTAATTATTGAATGTATTAACATGTAGCCTTTTGTTCTATCTTAAGGGTGGAAATTACTATGTTCAAACCACTTTGGTTTTAAATTTTTTCCTCTTTTGTTGTCAGGGAGCTGTGAGATAAAAAAGAAATAGGTACCAGTGTCTAATGCATTGTCCATGTGCTCTTCTCCAGTGGCAAGAGAAACTTAATTTTTAAGCTTTTTCAATAATGAATATTGATCTTTCTATTTAAGAAAGTGTTTTGCATAGCATACCACTTAGAAACCCAAGTTAATGGCTTCTCATCAGTATAAACTACAAATTACTTCCCAACAGCACTGGAAGGAATTGTTTTGGTATATTTGGATAGGAAGGTGATAGCTGCTTAACTGTGACTCAATATCAAAAACTAAAATCAATTCACTTTCAAAATGCCAAATTGTACACTGCGAGCTACATTCTGCTAACTAGATACTGCCAGACAAAGATCAGTAAATGAGTATATGGTGTCTCTTAAAAATTTTATTTCCAGATTGTCACTCATTTTAGTGAACTGATTAAGACTATTACCAATTGGCACTTACGAAGGTAGTACCAAAAAGTCATTACTGTTGGGAATGAAAAATTAAATATCAACAAACCTTTACATGTTTACCAAAACAATTTAGATGCAAAAATAATTCTTGCCCTGGCTGGTTTGGCTCAGTAGATAGAGCGTCAGCCTGTGGAATAAAGAGCCCCAGGTTTGATTCTGGTCAAGGGTATATACCATGGTTGTGGGCACATCCCCAGTAGGGGGTATGCAGGAGGCAGCTGATCAATGTTTCTCTCTTATCACTGTTTCTAAACTATCCCTCACCCTTCTTCTCCATAAAAGATCAATAAAATATTAAAAAACAAAACAAAACAAAAGCCACAATTTTTAAAGAAGGTACTTTAAAGAATTAATAATTGTTTAAATTAAACTTTCTTTATTAGTGGTGCCAATGTTTTTTAATTATGTGTTATCTCCATGTTCTACTATGAGCCAGGCACTATTTTAACCATTTTATGTGTATTAAGTTATTTGATCGTTATAATCACCTATGGAATAGGAATTATGCCCATTCTAAAGATAAGGAAACTGATACACACACAGAGGGTAATCTTTTCTTGCATGAAGCCACATGACTAAGAAATTGTGGAGCTGTCAATAATTATCACTAACTGATATTTGGTGAAAAAGTAAATGTATTTTCATTGCCCGTCTATTCATCTGTGGTATACACTAGTACTCCCTTGGGGAAGATTCCCCCCTTTTCAGCTATATGCCTATGACACTCAGCCTTTCTTCCCATGCTCCTGTCAAAACCTGCTCAAACATTCTTTACCTGTACAGTATATTTCTACAGAGTCCCCTCTCAGGATACTTGCATTATGAAGAAAAAGAAAAGGTGTTTGTCTATATCAGTTTGCTTTTAAATATTAATAGATGATTACAGCTGGCATGACTCAGTGGTTGAACCTTAAGCTATGAACCATGAGGTCACGGTTGGATTCCGGTCAGGGCATATGCCTAGGGTTGTGGGCTCATTCCCCAATGAGGGGCATGCAGGAGGCAGCTATTCAATAATTCTCTCATCATTGATGTTTTTATCTCTCTCTCCTTCTCCCTTCCTCTCTGAAATCAATAACAACATAAAACTATATTCAGAGATGATGTGAGGAAGAGCTCCAATGATTGTCCATGGGAAAAGAACATTTCCAGGGCATCTGAAATCATGTGCACAATCTGGTCTCTCTTGGTCTTGGCATCCACTTGGCTTAGCACCTCAGGTATCACTGTGACACCCTCCACAACGGAGAACAATATTATAATCAAAGACATAATCTATTTGTTAGGGAGATCATTATGACAATAATCAGTTGCATTACTCATGTGTTTGCCTCTGACAAGGCAGATACCTCTGTCTAGCCCAGGAGGATACCCAAGACCATGGCATGGGGATTAAGCAAAGACAAGTCCTGACCCAGAGAACACATAATTTATAACAAGAGCCCCTGACGGTGGAGTGAACACTCAATGCAGACCCCATGCCTGGCATTTTCCTCAAAACACCTTAAGCCTGAAAGGCTTAATTAATTTACCTAAGAACTCACAGCTAGTTTTAAGTGGCATTAAAACACAAATCTATCTGACTCTAATACCTATGGAAACTAAGGCTTTTTGATGTCTTTCTCCAAACAAGGTTCCCTACCTTTGATACACACCAAGATGCAATAGCCTGGGTAAATTAAAATAGCATACTTACCACAACCCTGACATATTCAATACGTTAAATAATATTGTGCAGCTGTATTTGGGTCTGAAAAAAATTAACGAACACATTTCCTATGCTGGCACTAACTACTTCATTTGTTCCATTTCACTTTGGTAGTGCTTTCAAAGTCCTCTTGAAATTTGGGGCACTCGCTTGAAACTGATTTGATTACGGGATACATGGTTAATTGGTTTTTGCATTTGAATTAATTGCATAAATGTTCAAAGAACCTTTAAAAAGGATTGGGCTCAGTTAAAAATGATGGCATGGGAGAACAGTATTATTGTATTTCTAAGGAGATTTTCCTTCCTTCAGAACTTTTGGATATGCAAGTCTGTGACAAATTCGGCTTCTTACTGTGGCTCTCGGCCAGGTAAAGCTCTATCACATGTTCTGAGGCAAATGTCTCTTTGTAGATTCATTGATTACAATCACCAGTAGTTTGCTGAAAACTGGAGTGAGGTAGCTATGAAATAACAGATGCTTGTTTTATCTTTCCTCAAGCAGACAATATTGAAGTTACAACTCTCTCTGAAATAACTATGGCACCATGCTCTAAGCACAGTTTATGCAAATACCATACAGTTGTAGAGTGTGCCTCAAGAAATGTTTATAAAATTAATTCACTCAATTCTCAAAACAATACATCGACTAAAACATGAAAGTTATTGTAATGTCCATTTTACAGATGAAGAAACTGAGGTTTATAAAGGTGGAATAATTTGCTCATGATCATAAACTAGTAAACAAGTATGCTTATTTTATAATAGGTTGTGGATGCAGGCATTTTACAATCACCATGGTAAGTACTCATGGGTGCTCAAAAAAGCTAATTTATACAAATTTATAAAATTTTTGATCAAAATGTTGAAAAGTGTGTGTGCTAAAAAATGCATATGTATTAAGTCAGTTACTAGTCAGTGAACCTAGCTACTCTTATTGTCTATTTATTAAGAATATTAACAAAGCAAATGCATACTTTGGGGTATTCATTTATGTATAAAAAAATAGCTACTCAATGACTGTAACTTGCATTATACTAGATGTGGGAGATATAGTGGTGAGCACTACTGATCAATCCTTGAATTGAAGGGGCTTGCAGCTAGGAAACAGCTATTAGGCAAGAAATTAGTACCAAAGCATGATGAGAATTAGATAATTTTTAGGGAGCTAACCTAGGATTTAGTCAGGAAAATTCTCCTTTGGGAAAACTGAGATGTAAAGAATGAAAAGGAGTTGAGCAGTTTGAAGACAGAAGGGTAAAATCATATGGTCTATTTTTGGTTCTACTTTAATGTTTTTTGAAAGTTAACATTTTGTAAAACTACAGTGTTTATAAATTTAAGAATTTGTGGTGGTTTTAGGATACACCATTAAGAATGTGTAAGGTAGGTTCTAACCTGAGTTGTCTCTTACCTACTTAACTAGGTTGGATAGACTATAATGTACTTACAAAGTCAAAGGTTTGATTGCATTCTCACTAGTAAATAATGATGCTTTTCTCTGTCCCAAACATGCAATTTGTAGTCATAACTCTGTCATAAGAGAGATTGCCTAGGAGAATGTGATTGGAAAAGTAAACTTTCATTGCCAAAGCTAGAAAAAAATTTAGGAGTACAGATGCTACTGACATCATATACTTTTCTATTTACCTTAAAGAGATCAGCTTATTAGTACAGTTTATATACATATCATAAAACAAAGTCATGGTCTTACATTTCTTTTCATAGTATTTGGAGGGAAAATTTATAATTTCTATTGCTCCTTATAAATATTATAATTTTTTTCAAAGTGTCACTAAGAATTTCTGCAAGATTTGCACTATATGTGTCTGAATATTCAGTAGTTATAGTACTACATTTTACATAACATCTGTTGGAAATATCATTATGTAGCACAGTGAAATTCTAATTGATAACATGTTTGAAAAAGTCTAATCTAAATTTAAAATTTCTTTTTTGCATAATGGACAACACTAGCTCAAACCAAAGATTATGTTCAGTGAAACTACAGTTAACACAGAGCACAAACAAAAAAATTTATTTTAAAAATATAGCCACAATTATTGGTGTTTTTCAAGACACTTGATTTATAAAATCCTCGAATTATCCTTTAAAACAGAGGTGAGGAACCTTTTTCTGCCAAGGGCTATTTAGATATTTATGACATCATTCGCAGACCATACAAAATTATCAACTAAAAAATTAGCGTGCTATATTTGGTCAATCATTTAATTAATTCACCCCTAATGCCTTGGCAGGGCCAGACCAAATTATTTTGAGCACCCTCTAAGGCTCGAGGGCTGGATGGTCTCTACCCCTGCTTTAAAGCTTTATAACAAATTTATAAAAATCACTGGATGTCAACAGTGGATATAACATTTTAAGGTAATTATCTCATTTTATAAATGAAAAAATGAGTCAGAAGTGAATGACCTAACTAAGGTCATAATGCTTGTTAGCAGAAATGTTGGGACAGTGCAAGTATCTTGACTTAAAGTCTAGTTCTCCTTGGGACTCATCATGATACCAGCTTTATATTTCATAGAAAGCAAAACATATTTCCAAGTGACCTTTCAAATGATCCTTCCACCATTTTGAATGCATGTATGTATTTGTATAGTTTGTGTATAAAGGGGAAAAAGATAACACAACTAAAGACAACTCAAACGATGTTCACTCTTTCTTTTAGCCTCTGTTGGCGTTAGTATGGTTACTAAATAATATGAGAGTCATTGCAAAGATGTCCTAGGATCCATCATTGGAAAATAGAAAATAGATGAAACTAATGGGAAGTCAGAGATCAATGTTCTTGGTTACTCTGTGTCTCTGTCTGTCTGCCTACCAGCCTATTTTGAACAACAGTTTGCAAAGAAGTTGAAATGATGGCATTATATATATAAACAGTTATATGAGTAAATTAATTATTATGGCTATCATTAAAAACAAAGTAACATAGCTGTTTGTTTGTTTGTTTGTTTGTTTATTTGTTTTTGCCAGGCCACATTTCAGTAGGCTCTTTGGTCCATCTGCACTACTGGAAGGAGTAAGTGGAAGCAGCTCTAAACCAAACCTCTCAACCCAGGAAGAGGAAGACACTGTTCAAAGTTTTAACACGTAAATCACTTATAAATGCTGTTAGACAAAGGTCATCCTGAAAGTTGACATGCAAAAGTGAACAACCAGCAAAGATCTCGAGATAAATCAACAGAATGCCTTGCATGTGGTTGGCAAGAAACAATGGAGACTTTAGCTAGCAATGCTGTTTTCAGAAGACCTTTCAGATAGGAGGACAGAACTTGCACTTGTGATAAACATTCAGTGGAAGACCAGTCATCAGGCTGAGAAGGGCTTACATCATGCCTGGGACAGAGGCTTTAGCTGAACATCAAATAGGGATCAGGCATCAAGAAGGTATAGGAAGAGGCCTCAGATGATGAGTCATGGGACAAAAGAACTGCTATTAGAACTGCATTACAAGCATAAGAATTAAGATAGAAGAGAGCTGAGATTTAAGAAAACAGAAAGGTTCCTGCCAATAAACATGCCTGAGCCAAGCTTCATAGCAAAGCATAAGCTCAGATAGGAGGGATTTAGCTTGTTCTACCCTTAAAACTTGGAGTCTGAATCATAGTGCCAATTGATGCTGCCTAATCCTGAATTTGTCTCCGTTTTATGTGCTAGTAAGTCATGTGGATATGAGTCTGTGTGTACATTTGCACATTGGATTATCTTCCACTTAGTCTTAATTTCTTTATATTTTCTTTACATTTTTATAGATCCCACTTCTGTTTTATATCTTCATAGTCACCATCTAAAAACACCAATATGAAAATGGTTCCAATGCTATCCTGTAATTAATTTTATGAATGGAATTTTCTATATTCCCACTACTTATTTGGCAAATTAAATTCGGTTAACTGTGATGATATTAAAAAAAAATGACTGAATGCAGGATGATTACATTTAAAAATACTCTCTGCTATGTAATGTTTACTGACCACAGTCTAAAAAATATCTCAATAACATATGCCTTTAAGTAAATACTTAAATTGTAGTATCCTTTTCTTAACATAAAAAACAGAAATAAACAAAACAAACAGGAAATAGGAAAACATGTTTTTGAGTATCTGAATCATATTTTAATATAACTACATGATATTTTAAATTTGTATGCTAGGCCAATGTTACTAAACTGTTGTAATTCCGAGAGCAAGCTGGTCACACAAAGAAATAATAAGACATTTTTTTCAAATAATTCAGAGCAATGTTTTTTTTCACTGAATTTAACTAAATAAACCCTTTTATGAGAGATGTAGGAAATGAGTGTAAGCATTCCCATTATATAAATAAAAGGATGAAATGCACAAGGTGTTTATATAGTATGAATTCCAATTCCAGATAAATGCATGAAACCAATTGAAAATGTAACAGTGATATTGCACATAAAACGTTTTGAATCTGATTTATAAATCACTGGAACACACTACCAATTGAAGACAAAATATTTCATTTCTTTTCATGCTATAGTTCAGACTCAGTGAAAGGATAACAACAGAATACCTATCTGGAATAAAGGAAGTATATGAAACCAAATTTTAAAGTTTTATTTTTCCTTTGAATTAGAAAAATATTTTAAAATCATTATAAGATTCATGGATTGGTGGAATAAACATAATTAAAATGTCCACACTACCCAAAGCAATCTATAGATTCAATGCACTCCCCTTTAAAATACAAATGGCATATTTCACAAACCTAGAAAGAAATCTCCAAAAATTCATTTAGAATATTAAAAAGATCCCGAATAGCTACAGCAATCCTGAGAAAGAATAATAAAGTAGGTTGGATCTCAATACCAGATTTCAAGCTGTATTACAAAGCCACTGTTCTCAAAACTGCCTGGTACTGGCACAAGAACAGACATATAGATCAATGAAATAGAATTAGAGAACCCAGATATCAACCCAAACCACTATGCTCAATTAATATTTGACAAAGGAGGCATAAACATACAAAGGAATCAAGACAGTCTCTTTTTTTATATATATTTTATTGTTTTTTTACAGAGAGGAAGGGAGAGACATAGAAAGTCAGAAATATTGATGAGAGAGACATCGATCAGCCGCCTCCTGCATGCCCCACAGTGGAGATGTGCCCGCAAGCAAGGTACATGCCCCCGACCGGAATCGAACCCAGGATCTTTCAGTCCGCAAGCTGACGCTCTATCCACTGAGCCAAACCGGTCTTGGCAAGACAGTCTCTTTAATAAATGGTGTTGGGAAAATTGGACAGATACATGCAAAAAAAATGAAACTAGACCACCAACTTATACCATACACAGAAATAAACTCAAAATAGATAAAGGAATTAAACATAAGACAGGAAACCATAAAAATATTAGAGGAATTCATAGGCACTGAAATCTCAGACATCTACTGAAGCAATTTCTTCACTGATACTGCTCCTAGGGCAATGGAAGCTAAAGAGAAAATAAATAAATGGGACTACATCAAAATAAAAAGCTTTTTCACAGCAAAAGAAACTATCAGCAAAACAAGAAAGCCCACTGTATGGGAGAACATATTTTCAAATGTTATCACTGATAAAGGTTTAATCTCCCAACATTTACAGGGAACTCACACAACGTAATAAAAGGAAGATAAATAAATGATCCAAAAAAAGGGGGCAATGGAACTAAGTAGATATTTTCAAAAGAAGACAAAAGGAAGGCCAAGAGACATATGAAAACATGCTCAAAGTCACTAATTATCCGAGAGATGCAAATCAAAACGACAATGAGGTACCATCTCACACCTGTCAGAATGGCTATCCTCAACAAATCAACAAAGGACAAGTGTTGGCAAGGATGTGGAGAAAAAGGAAACCTCATGCACCACTGGTGGGAATGCAGACTGGTGCAACCACTGTAGAGAAGAGTATGGAGTTTCCTCAAAAACTAAAAATGGAACTCCCTTTTGACCCAATAATCCCACTTCTAGGAATATAACCAGAAAGGATATATGCATCCCTATGTTCATAGCAGCACAATTCACCATAACTAAGGTTTGGAAACAACCTAAATGCCCATCAGCAAGTGAGTGGATTAGAAAACTGTGGTACATTTATACAATGGAATACTATGCTGCTATAAAAGAATGGATTCTTACTATTTATAGCAGCATGAATGGAACTGGAGAACATTATGCTAAGTGAAATAAGCCAGGCAATGAAATAAAAATAACACATGATCTCATTTATGGAAAATAAAGAACATTATAATCTGATGAACAAAAGGCACATAGATACAGAGGCAGTAAAACATCGAAAAGGCTGTCAAATTAGAGCGGGAAGGCAGGAGAGTGTTGAAGAGGGGGGGGAAGGAGATCAACCGAAGGACTTTTATGCATGTATATAAGCCTAACCAATGGACACAAGACATTAGGCGGGTGGGATGAAGGCAACAGAGGGTAGGGAGGCCTGGGAAAAGTTAATAGGGGAAAAAAAGGAGATATATATGTACAACCATGTGTAATACTTTAAACAAAATAAAATTTAAAAAATAAAAATAAATTATTATAAGAATATGAGTAATATATAAATATAGTCCTGATTAAAATGTAATAACGTATTTCTGAAGAGTAAGATTCTAAACAAGTTCATAATGTTTGATCCAGTGATTTTTACCTTAGGATGTAACCTTAAAATATAATTAGAAATTAAATATAGATCCATATCCAAATATATTAGCTAATGTGTTACTTAATATTTAAAAGTTTGGTTTAAAAATTCTGACACATTCAAGTGATGGAATATTATTAAAGACTAGGGCCCCTCTGCCCAGCCTGCCCCCTCTCACATACTGGGAGCCCACAGAGGATGTCCTACTGACTCCCTAAGCCCCCAGTCTGGTCTCCCGGAGGCGACCGGGCTGATCAGGGAAAGGCACCAGCCCCATCACCCTGTTGCTGCAGCCACTGCCAGTCACCGCAACCACCAAGGACCTTCGTTTTCATCAACACAGACTCCAGTCCCTTCACCATGCAAAAATGCAACTTTCTTTAGGCCTTTTCAAGATGTGTCTTTCATAGGCTCTGACATGTCTTTTTTTTATTTTTTATTCTCACCTGAGGATATGCTTCCATTGATTTTTAGAGAGTGTAGAAGAGAGAGGGAGAGACAGAGAGAAACAGCTATGTGAGAGGGCCACTTTGATTGGTTGCCTCCTGCATGAGCCCTGACCTGGGCCCCTGCCTGGGAGGAGCCTGTAACCTAGGTACATGCCCTGAATCAAAATTGAACCCAGACCCTACAGTCAGCAGGCTGAGTATTATCCACTGAGCCAAACCAGCTAGGGCAGGATATGACATTTCTTAGCCCTCCAGCAGTGACCTTCTTTTTTTTTTCTCCAGGAGTGTGGTGGAAAAGCCCTAGACCACCTTTTTGGATTCTTATACCCAAGTTACTAAGAATATTACCAGTGGCATGCAGGGAGCTTAGCCAATGAGCAGTCAGAAAAGGGGTTTCCTCTGTAGTTCACCTATCACCTCCCATCTCCGGCTCCACCCCGTCAAGGCCTAAAGCCTCAGAGACTCTGCAGGGGCTCCCCAGTTCCCTCCAATCGCAGGTTCCACCCTTGCCAAGGCCTAAAGCCTTGGGGCCTGGGCAGGGGCCTCCCAGCTCCCTCTGATCACTGGTTCTGCTCTGGCCCAGGCCCAAAACCTCTGGCCTAAGCTTGGGACCTGAGCAGGAAACCTCCAGCTCCCTCTGATCGCTGGCTCCACCCTACCTAGGCCTAAAGCCTCAGTGCCTGGGCAGGGGACCCAGATTCCTCCAATCACTGGCCCCGCCCCTGCCAAAGCCCCAAGCCTCTGGCCCAGGCTTGGATTATGGGCAGGATCCCCCCAGCTCCCTCCGATCACTAGTTCCATCCCTGCTGAGGCTTGGGTCCTGGGGCAGGCCCCTCCTATCTCCCTCCAATTGCCAGTCCCACCCCTGCCAAGGTCCCAAGCCTCTGGCTGAGACTTGGGTCCTGGGCAGGGAACCCCAGCTCCCTCTGATCTCTGGATCCTGTCAAGGCCCCACGCCTCTGGCTAAGGCTTGGGTCCTGGGCAGGGCCCCTCCCCACCAGCTCCATCTGATTGCCCAGCTCTAACCCTGCCCAGGAGCCCCCTGGCTCAGGCCCTTCCCAGTTTCTCAGGACCCACCCTGGGCCTTCCTCAGAGTGACCTGGGCGCTGAGAAAGTTTTCAGGTCCCAGGCTGCTGGGTGCCAATGTATACAAATTAACCTCCATCTTTGTTGGATTAATTTGCATCCTCTGATTGACTGTGGGCATAGTGGAGGTATGGTCAATTTGCATGTTTGTCTATTATTAGGTATGATGATTAAACAGTTTTAATACTGTGGAATAAAATGATTAAATAATGAAAACAGGATACAAAACAGCATATGATGAGTTAGGGTTCTTTGGTCATAAGCAACAGAAATAAACATAAGCTAAAGAATATTCTGCAGAAAGAGGAGGAGGAAGAGAAAGAAGAAGAAAATGAAGTGGGTAACAATCTAAAGAATAAACTCAGAAGAGATAGTTTTGGGGACCCAAGGAATGGGAGGTAATTTTCAGCCTTATTTGCTTACCATTACATGACTATTTTTTTTCCTCTTTTGTTTTTGAATCACTATATTTAAAATGTCAGGAAAGAGTCAGATTGGTGTAGTTTGAGTCAAAAACCTAACACTTGGCCAGAAAAATTTCAGTGGTAGGTCTATCAAAATTACATTATATTATAACTTTCTTTTATAAAATGACTGGAAAATAACAAGTTAATAAAGTAATTGATATCATGGTAGTTTTTTTTTTCCTGATTCCAAGTTTTACACATTGAGAATTAATTCTTTTCAGAAAAGTTACAATTTATTTTTAAAAAATGGTTCATGGAATAGAGTAAAGTAAGTTTAGGGAGGGATAGAGTTTGTTACATGTTTTCCTTAAAATTCACCAATTGAGCATATTCCTGAATTTATAAATCAATATTATTATATTTTTTTAATTATGGAGTTTATTCTTTTGCCTAGAGTAAATACTATAATTATAAACGGTTTGCTCTTTCTTTTATGTGCTCCCACGCTGTTTTTCTTTTTCTTTTTCTTTTGTTTTAAATATATAATTAAAATGTGATGTTTTCTTTTGCAACCCTCATGTTAACTTTTTCAATTTTAATATTTAAGTAAATTTTTTAGTTGATTTGGATATATTTTTATTATGATACAATACAGAACAGAACTGTCAAGTCAAAAAAACAAGTTCCAAAGGAATTTGACAGTATTTGAAAAACATTTTTATAGTTTATTGGAAAGGAATCTTTTAATCCAGGATCATGGTCTTAGGTGATTGTGGGGAAGAAGATTAGATCATGAGAAATTCATTTAATGAAATAATAAAATTGTTTTCCTATCTTTCAAAAGATTGGAATGGAAGAAGTAAAATAAGTAATAATAATAATAATAATAATAATAATAATAATAATATACCAGGGACAAATAATTGCAATTGATTTATATGGAACATTTTGTGACTCTATTTTAAATGTAAAATGAGAAACTTAAATTTCCAAATCATCTTAGGTTTCATTGATACAGTGGTACCTCGAGGTACGAGTGCCCTAACATACGAGATTTTTGAGATACGAGCCGTCCAGCAAGCGATTTTTGCTTTGAAATACGAGCAACATTTGAGATACGAGTAATCACACAGATCGGCTGGCTGCACTAGTTTACTGCTACTCAAGCGTCTCATAGTTTCCCACGCCTCAAGGTTATGGAACAAATTAAACTCGTATCTCAAGGTACCACTGTATTTACCATTGTAGACTCTAGCATTTCAAAACTGAACTAATTAAACATCAGTAATAGTAGTATTTTTTTATATTGATGAAGGAAGAAGGTATTATGTAAATTTTACAAGTTGTGATTTGTATACATTATTTTAAAACTGGATTAAAAGCTTTCTTCCAAATGTATGACATTTTCAGCAGCTTCCTATGAATTCTTCATGATTTTAGTGCTCATGAAAGGAGACAGATTGACAGCACCAGCAACTGTTTATCTCTAGGAAAAAGCATCAGCAATTAAAATTTGTAAAGGCCTTGGCCAAGTGCCACCTCATAAGAAGGGGTTCTAGTCTGGTCCCCTTGGGCTGTTTACTAGAAAATCTGCAAGGACTCCTGGAAAAAGCCTAATTTGTACACATGCTTTTCATGTCTCAATCCATTAAGATTTGAAATGGAGTCATATGATTTGCTTTATTGGCTATGGGGCAGCTGGGAAGTAAGAGTGAGAACAGAATTATCCGGGAGTGGAAGGGCCTTTATCTTCCTGGTGGGCAGGTCAGTTAGGTAGAGT
Source organism: Lasiurus borealis (assembly GCA_004026805.1). Lineage (NCBI taxonomy): Eukaryota > Metazoa > Chordata > Mammalia > Chiroptera > Vespertilionidae > Lasiurus > Lasiurus borealis. The sequence goes on from PVJN01019596.1 coordinate 12,704, forward strand.
GTTGAACCCATACACCAAGGTTGTGGGTTGGATCCTCATGAGGGCACATACAAGAATCAACCAATAAATGCATAATGACGTGAAACAACAAATCTCTCTCTCTCTCTCTCTCTCTCTTTTTCTCATATTAACCAATACATTAAAAATATTTTTTTAAAGGCTTCCATCAAATCAGGCTGTGTGGCTGAGGGATAAAGAAGGTCATGTCTACCAGGGTTTGTCTTACAGACCAGGGTGTGGAAAAATTTTAAAGGCAGGGGAGGGTGGGTGGTAAGAAATTAACCAATGAATCTGTATGCATATATTCATAACCCTTAGACGCAGACAGTGGGGTGGTGAAAGCATGAGGGGGATGAGAGCAGACTGTTAAAGTGCACCATACCACGGGTTCAGGGAGCCTGAGGGAAGGCCAGCGAAGGCTGAAGAAAAGATAGACAAAGGGAATAAGCTGGGTCTAGGTGGATCTTCTGTGTGTGCCTGAGACCACAGAATAGATCCAGACTGAAAGCTGATGCTTTATTTTATAGTCAGAGGTAAACAAGGTAGTGTGGTCACCATAGTTACAATGTTTTTGTGAGTTTCACTTGTTTTGGCAGCATTTGCTGCACCCCTCACAGCCCATTAGCTACCCAGAAAGGATCTAGGGAGCAGTCACAAGATCAGGCTTAATTATGCTAAAAGGGCTGTGCCCTCTAAGCTGGGACTTGTTTTTGGCTTTGCCAACAGGTCAGTCCAAGGCTTAACCCTATAACTGCTCCCTACAGTAGAGGTTAATGGAAGTAAAAGGAGAACCTTATTTCAATAATAAAGATGTTTAAAAATTTGAAGACTTTCTTGGAGTTGGATTTGACCATCTGGCCTAGTTTATGGACTCTGGAGATAGATAAAGATATTTGGCCATGTAAGGAATGATTTAGTGACTCCTATTCTGCATCTCTCTCCAACCTACTCCAACCTTCTCCAGCTTCTGCTCAGAGATCCATATAATGTAATATTTAGAGGTTAGGCATAAAATTCCCTTCCTGAAATGAAAATTATAAAATTTTCAGTGAAAAATTTAAAACCTTCACATTTATCCGTGATTTCAATATGTCCATTACAATATTTTAAAGTAACTCTACCTGTACCTCATTCTGCTCATACTGTGCCCTAATTGGGATGGGACATAAAAGCAAAGAAAGTCATAACTGTAAGTATCCTAGGCAATCACTTAGAGGCCTTTTCTTGCGCTCTCCATTGGAGCCTGAGGGGTGCCTCCTCTCAGTAGATTCTAAATCTTAAAATCTTTCTTTCCACATGGGATGACCTTGTGATCTTTCCATACTTTGTTTCCTATGTTCTGAATTGTGGCCATTGGCTCCTGGGTTATCTCCCTGTGATGTGCTTTGTTTTCTCTGGATATGGAATTTCTGTAAGTCCTACAGGAGACTCAAATAGTAGAATCTACTTTACTGAATAATACGATAATTAAATAAGATAATCCAAGTTAGGGGTCTAGAACAGAAGCTCCAAAATCAGTATTTTTCAACATAGGAAGAGATGTAGAGAAAAATAATTTCAGGGTTCCCAATGTCTGGAGAGAGAGGTGAGGAGGTAGAAAACTTTTCTTCATTCACTCCTTCTTTGGTGCAAAAGTATAGGAATATAGAAAAATAATTATTTTCATATTTTTCTCAGTCTCTGGCTCTGTTTTCCAAATAGGTAGCAGTGGGGTCTACACAAAAATATAGAAAGGTTTTCCTGGTTCTCTAAAGAATATAAATACAAACTTTTAAAGGACTTAGGAAATAGCAGCTACAGTGTATTTCTATTAAAAAGATTTTTGTATCTCTTCAAGATCTTAATTTTATTTATTTTGGATATATATCCAGAAATGGGATTGCTGGATAAAGTGGTAGTTAAATTTTTTTGAGGAAACTTTATATTGTTTTACATAGTAAGTGTAGCATTTTCCATTCCTACTAACAGTGTACAATGGTTCCAATTTCTCCAAGTCCTGGTCAACATGTTATCTTTTTTTTTTTAATAATATCCATCCTGACAGGTGTGAGGTAATATCTCATTGTGGTTTTGATTTGCATTTCCCTGTTAATCAATGATGTTGAACACTTTACATATGCTTATTGGCCATTTGTGGGTTTTTTTTTTCTTTCTTTTTTTCTTTTTTTTTTTTAGAAATGTCTATTCAAATATTTGCCCATTTTAAAAATCAGGTTATTTGTTTTTATTTCTATTGAGTTGTAGGATTTCTTTGTATGTTTGGGTATTAACTCCTCATCAGATGTATAGTTTGGGAGTATTTTCCCCCATCCATTCCCATATTCATTGTAGCATTTTTCCCAATAGCCAAACTATGAAAACAACCTAAATGTCTATCAGTGGGTTAATGGATAAAGAAAATGTTTTATCTATATCCAATGGAATATTACTCATTCTCAAAAGGGAAAAAAAGTCCTTCTATATGTGAAAACATGATGAAACTGCAGGACTTTATGTTAAGTGAAATAAACCATTCAGAGAAAGACAAACACTGTATGATTTCACTTATATGAGGTAGCTAAGATAGTTAAACTCATAGAAACAGAGTAGAAAGATGGTTGCCAGGGCCTGGGGAAAAAAGGAAATGGGAAGGTGTTGTTCAATCCCTATAAATTGTCATTTATGCAAGATAAATAAGTGTAGAGAGCACCTGCAAAGGCATATGGGCATTCTTCCTTTATATAACTGTCTGCAGAATCCAAGGCAACAGTCAAAGCTATGTCTTGGATACACATTTTACCAAAAAGATAGGTGTGTTCTCAGCATTGACTCTTATCTTTGCCCCGGTGTCAGGAAGGGGGTTTTGATATGTAAATCCAGTTGAGTAGCAGGAATGAATAGGACTCAGGCCTACTCTAGAATGCAAATAATCTCCTTTGTCTTGACTTTTGGTGAAATTTTCTGGTATTTGGGAGTAAAAAATAAACAGGCTGTATTGGCTCTGGGTCACTGTCTCTCCATTAGAAGAGGACATTGGTCCCACCGGCCCCAGCTTTTTCTTTCCATTTTGTTTGTGTCTTGTCTCTTTCTTTTATTTCTCAATCCCCAGGCCCTCTACTCGAAGAACTGGAAGAGCCCGCCATAAATAAAAACTAGAGAACTTTTGTACATCACAGTGTTTAGAGTTAACAATATGTATTGTTAAAAGTACTGTATGGATATTTCTACAGACACAATCAATAATTTTTTAACATGCAGGTCATATTATTACAATTTAGGAAAACTTGGGAACCAGCTGCATATAAATTACCTGTTGTAAGTACCCAGAGGTCTACGTTTTATAATCATTATTAACTCCTTTCCCCCTTCTGACTTCCAAGGGCTATTTCTCTCAGCAACTGCCGTCTCTAGCAAAGAAAGATGTATTCTTTATTTCTTGGTTAGAGAAATTTTTTCTTAAAGGTATCCAATCCAAGCATCATTGGTAGCTTTGAATTCAGTGCACGAAACCATCCTCAACTTGGTTCTCCTTTTCTAGATTATGAGAAATTATTCCTTTATATGACTTGGTCTCAACATCTTTCTTAAACTCAGACATTTTTTTTTGTGCTTTAGTACTCTACTTCACTCTTTTCTAAAAGGTTCATCATCCTCTTTTGTCCTTTCTCTAAGAGATCCAAACTTCTTCATTAATTTTCTTCTATAGCATAACTTTTCAGGGCCTTTATTTTTCATAAAATGAAAAACAAACAAACCTTGGGGGCAAAAAGAACAGATCTCTCTCCCAATGCCAGTAATCCCACTCTCACCAGGCTCCACAGCTTTCCCTGAGCATCTTTGTGATAGCACCCCCACTAGAAAGCAGCCTACCTGATCTGATTTCACTGAAACTGCCCCAGGTAACCCATCCTCTTTCTTATATGGCAACTTTCTGACATTTTATAGCATCTGTGATCTCCACACAACACATAACCTAATTTCTCCTAGGCATTTTTCACAGGTACATATTCCATGTCAATTTCTACTAAGGACCCTTACTTCTAACTACAATGAGTGGCCAAATTATTATGATCTCTGAATGCATAATAGTCTGGCCACTATATATATATATTTGAGGCCACTGCATGAATTCATGCATGGGTGGGATCCAGCCATCCTGGAGATGGGAAGTACACATGGGCAGTCGGCCGGCCTGCCTGCTGGTCAAACTCTTGGTTGAGGGGACAATTTACATATTAGCCTTTTATTATATAGGACATACACTGAATGGCCAGATTATCATAATAATCTGGCCACTCAGAGTGTATCTTCCATGTTGGAAGCTTGGTTAGTTCCTTTTGAAATGTAGTTTCTTTGCACAGTTCCCAGCACAGTGTTCTAGATGGAGTATGATCAGAATAAATTATCAGAGGGATTCTTATTACCCTTTATCTGGTCATTGCCATTCTATATATTGGATGCCATGTAATACCATTCATATATTTGTCACCATTTTTTCCTCCAATGATTACTCTTCTCTATTTTTATTGATTAATGCTCTTCCTTGGGGCTGAAGTTAAGGTTAATGGTGAGAATGACACATATACGGACATTTCATATTCCTATTTGTATCTCACTGTTTCAGTTTATACAAAGCCCATTGAGACATTTTTTTTTTATTTTGCTCTCATTCCAGTGATTCTTTTTGGTAATATAATATCTACCCTGTACAATATATGTTATTTTCAGATTTGACAGTAGTACTTCTATATAGTCATTAACAGTGACTTTTTCACCCTCACTCAATCTCTCTGGGGTCTGAGTCCAGGCCACATACATACTTCTTTAAAATCACCTACCTAAGCATGGATGCCTTTATTTCTCTGACACCTTGTATCTATATAAATATTAGCACAACTGTTACTTCACTAATCATTAATCAAACCTAGGTAATTTGGAGTTAGAGACATCAGCTAGCTAGCTGGATATAAATCATCATTCTGGGTCTCATCCTAAATATGGCTGACACACCATAAGATAACACCTAATGTATAGGTTTTTATATAATTCATTCCTTTTGAGTGCAGGAGAAATATGTGACTTTCATTTGGCAACGGAGTATAGTAAAAGTGATAGGATAGTAACTCCCATTACATTAAAATATACAACTCTATCTTAGCAGACTGTGAGGAAGATCCTCTTCCTGGCTTTGAAGAAATTAGCTGCCATGTTGTGGGAGAGCAAGGAATTGTGGGTGACCTCTAGGAATACCCCACACTTCTGAATACAACATAGTCTTGCTGATACTTTTATTGTAAGCTTGTGAGATCCTAAGTAAAGGACTCATCTGAGCCATGTATGACTTCTGACCCATGGAAACTAGAAGATAATATACGTGTGTGTGTGTGTACGCGTGCACGCGTGTGTGCGCGTGCATGCACATGCCCTTAAGACATTAGGTTTGTAGTAAGTTGTTATGCAATGTAGAAAACTAATAGCCTTACTGGTTTTGGCCACTTAGACCCACCCTCATTTGAGTGACATATCTCAGACAGCCTGAGATATGGTGCCTGTGACATACCTTCACAGTTATGTTGAGAACGTTGAAATCAGTATATTTACTATGTGCTTGGTTTGGCATCATTGGCAATAGAAGGTGAAAAGCTTGCATTCAAGCAGCTTACAGTCTATTGTAAAGTCCAGAAGCACGCAGAAACAACAGATTGATCCTGTGGTTCATGTGAAATGCTCTAGAAAGCCAAAATAGGAATGGATTTGAGGATTCTACATAGCAAAATACCAATTTCAGCTGTTAAGTAAGCAGATAACATCACTTTGAAAAATCTCTATTCCCAATATTCCCAATAAGAAGAAAAGTATTGAACGTATAATAAATGGTTTTTAAGAATTCATAGTTATAAGATCAATAGAATGCCTAACCACTCTGGGTTGTTATAAATAAAACATAAAATGAGATAACATATGAAAATATCTAGTATAAGACCTGGCCTAGTAAGTACAATAAAAAGAAATCAAATGAGACAAAACATTAACTTACATTTACAATGGCATAGTCCTCTGTAAGTAGCAGAAGGCTGCCCAAACAACCTGGCCCTTAGAGACTAATGACAACATACATATATTATCTTCTAGTTTCCATATTCTTTGGAGAGAATCACATGATGTTAGATGGTACCTTGGCAGCTCTCCCATATCTTCCACTCCAGTGAGGTTGACTATGGGTGTCCCCCAAGGCCTCTAAAGCTCCCTCCCAGCTGCACTAATGCATAATCTTTAAGCTGGAGGATTGTAGGCTTGCTGAGGAGAGGTGAAGAGGGTCCCTTCTGATTCCAGTCATCACTCGGAAGCACGAGAGAGTAATTCTGTATTACCAGAGGAATGTGACCCTCAGCAGTCACTCTCCATCCTTCCACCCATAAGAACTGTGTGGGATGTCAAGTAAACTTTGTGTTGCAAGACACTTGCTGAAGAGGACCTCTTTTTGCAAGAGATGTTAATTTTTTAAAATATATTTTATTGATTTTTTTACAGAGAGGAAGGGATAAGGATAGAGAGTTAGAAACATCGATGAGAGAGGAACATCTATCAGCTGCCTAGTGCACACCCCCTACTGGGGATGTGCCCGCAACCAAGGTACATGTCCCTGACCAGAATTGAACCTGGGACTTTTCAGTCCACAGGCTGATGTTCTATCCACTGAGCCAAACCAGTTTCGGCAAGAGGTGTTAATTTTTTACCAATAAAGGTAAAAGGGCCTCTTCCAGAATGTCCAAATAGAATTCAATAAATAAATAGATACACTACTCACTCATTTCTTGTCACAAAATGGCGAGCCTAAAACACTCAGTGCTCTTATAACACCTTTTGCAAAGAATACTCTTCTATTTCTCACCCCCTTTTCTTTTCCTGGTAGAATAAACTTCTTTTAAAGCCCTATGACTTTGACTCTATTTTCTGACTCTACAAAGCAATAATTACCCTTATTTGTGTTCATACACTACCCTGCCTAGATCTCACCATGCTTTTAGTTAACACAAAATTTCTATGCTTCCCCAGCATTATAAAATTCTCTGTGATAGAGATATTTAGAACCTGAATCATCATAGAAATTCAATATTTGGCTCACAAATGAAATAATATACATAAAATGTACCCAAATTGAGGTGGAATTCCCTCAGATCTTAGAGGTTCCATCAACATCATAGAAGTGATAAACATCAAAGGGAAGTATAAGTCAGAGAAAGTTAAATATCACATATGTGGTATATAATGACCATCATAGTTTGATAAAGAATAGATCCAGAGACAAATGGCAGGGGAGGGGGGTTAGAGAGCAACCAAAGGTCTCATATGCATGCATATTAGCATAACCAATGGACACAGACACTGGGGCAGTGGGGGCTTGCCCAGGGTGGGAAGAGGGGGAGGGGCATCAATTGGGGAAAAATAAAAAAACATAAAACTTTAGACGAAAATAAATTAATTACACACACACACACACACACACACACACACACACTGTGTGTGTGTGTGTGAAAAAATAAGTATAGTTTGCTTTTAAAAGTTTTCATTAACTGAGAATGGTCTTACCCCAAGGACTAGCTATCATCTTAAGATAAACAAAGCACATTTTATGATAAAATAGTTCTTTTGAGGCATGTTTATTATGTAATGAAATCTCCACTGATAGGATGGTTTAGAATTGTGTTCTCATAAAATAAAATAGGACAAGGGATAAAGAACTGTATGATTTCCACTATCCAAGTTAATGACCCAGATTCCTTTTATTACTAGATGTGCAGAGCATCATCACTCAGTGAGAGCTTTGGAAAATGAAACTTTAGGAGAGCTGATGCCAGAGCAGGTCAGCTGGCCAATGTTTCAGCTTCAACTTCTCCTAGTGTCCATAACCAGTTCAGACAGAGTCTAATATCCTAGTAATTCATCAATCGGAATATCCAAAGCTCTTTAAAACACTAAATAATCCATCATCTCCTAACTCCCTGAGAGATGGGGAAGAATTATCATTCTGCATTTGCAGATGGAATATTTAAAATGTAAAATAGCATATCCAAGGCCAGACAGGAACTCAGCACCATGATTGAATAAAAACTCTGAGTTCCCAATATTCAAGCGTTGGCAAAGAAATTTGTCACATTGCCTTTTTACAGAGAGCATGGAAACCCGGGAGAGGTTCATGGAGAGAATGATGAATTTTAAAGCAATATGAAAATCTCTTTCATTTAGGCTGAAGTTAATAGGTAATCAGCTCAATTCCTCCCCTTCCTCCCTGTGAGTAGCTGGCTGTCAGACCAGCAATTTAGGTGAGTTGGAAGGGCCCACACAGGCTGAATAGTAAAACAGGTGAGTAAGAGAAGAATTAAGGGACTGAGAGAATTTAGGCTGTCATCTTTGCCTTCAGGCAACTTAAAAAAAGAGGAAGTATTAGCACTAGCAAGGCATTTACCTATGTTGGGTTATTCTCTACACTGAGAATAGAGATTCATGACCTATGGCAGAATTTTATAACCGATTTTAAAAAGTTGTTCATCCAGGGAGAACTTCTTAGCTCTGGGCTCCTTGATTCACATTCCTGGTAGCATGTGCTTATATCACTCTGACTCGGTTTAATGACTAATCAGTGAAAAACTAGGTGTGTCCCACAAATCAGCACTAGACAAGAGTTTGCATGTCACTTGCCTCACAGAAGTCAAATCCATTTTATACATTCATCATTGAGGGATCCGAGTTGTGATAGCAAGGACAGCCTATCTCCCCAGGAAGTAATTTATCTTCCCACAGATGTGCTCTGGCTTTAATAGCTGATAACAGAGCGGTGGGATAAGGAGAGCACTGGCCATAAATGAAATGTTCTCTTTTGGTGTTCCTCATTTGGGCACTATTTGACCTTCAGCGGCTTCTAATTCTGTGAAATGAGGTGGAATCATTACGTGCAGAGGGACCGAGTGAAGAGAGCTAAGAGAAAGTCACAGCAGCTAACTGTTCAGGTGATTTGCAATATCAAGAAGCCAGAAAGAACGCTAGCTGGTTTGACTCAGCAGATAGAGTCTTGGCCTGTGGACTGAAGGGTCCCAGGTTTGATTCCAGCCAAGGGTACATGCCTAGGTTGTGGGCTCTATCCCCAGTAGGGGGTGTGCAAGAGGCAGCTGATCAATGATTCTCATCATTGATGTTTCTATCTCTCTATCCCTCTTCCTTCCTCTCTAAAATCAATAAAAATATATGTTAAAAAGAGAAACCGCCCTGACCGGTTTGGCTCAGTTGATAGAGCATCAGCCTGCAGACTCAAGTGTCCCAGATTTGATTCCAGTCAAGGGCATATACCTTGGTTGCAGGGACATCCTCAGTAGTGGGTGTGCAAGAGGCAGCTAATTGATGTTTCTCTCTCAGAGTTTCTATCTCCCTCTCTCTTCTCTGTAAAAATTCAATAAAATATATATTAAAAAAAATTAAAAAGCCAGAAAGAAAGCATACTCTCACCAGTATATGCTTTCACTATTTATGGACTTGACAGAAATTCCTCTCTCACCTGCCTACCCACATGACAAACCATTACAGCCAGTAAAAGGAAAAATGGAAGAGAAGGTGCTGTTGCCTCCAGATGGCTGAGGATGGGAGGCTCTGTTGTTCTTTGACCTTCTCTGGCAGATAAAATAGGAATGAAAAAATAAGAATATACCTTTCATGTATGAGAGTGGCACAATTTGCGTACCATTTTTAGATATATTCCTATAGGTGATCCTCCCCACCATCCTATGAAGAGTGCAAGGCAAGAGTTACGATCTCTATTTGTTAGATGAGGAAAGTGAGGCCCATCAGGCTTCTGTAACTTTCCTAGAGCAGAACAGTCAGGAAGTGGTTGAGCCAGGATGAAACTTCACAACCTCCAATGCCAAATCCATCCTATTTCTGTGCTGAGGCATCTTTGCACGACTGGCTGCTTATCCTGGCTTTGGTTTCAAATCAAAGCAACCTCTGTTCAATCAAAGGAGAAAGAGATCTAGACGACCTCCCAGGATCTTCACAAGCATCGAACATCACATTGCTAGCCACAGACCTCTGGGAACCAATCCTAAAATTTAGAAAACAGATTTCCACATTTTTTTCCCAAAATCATTTGGAAAGAAACAATAATGATGCCCTTTTGGTGGGGACAATGTCATCAGACTCCCTGAGGAATTATAAATTGTCCTAAAACTCACTATTTATGTATGTGTTCAAGTACTGTGTGCCAAGAGAAAGGAGCTTACAAGCTAACAGATGAGACAGGCATTCAGCGACTAAATGCACAATGACTTTACTCCAACAATGATATTTAATAAGTGACAATGTCCTGGATACTGACTGGATAAATGTGGTGAACTTCCTATTAATAAACAAACTACAAGCTGTAAGAGAAAATCACGGGAGAAAATAAAGCCACTTTTGTAAACAATGATTTTCACAATTTGTGGAGTTGATAGAAAAAAAATACTTCTTAGGAGAAGCTGTAAGCTTTAGAAAGAATAGCTGAGAAAAGGCATTGTGGCCACCTTTCTACATGTCCCTGGAAGTGGGGATTTTTCCAGACTCTTCTGTCACTCTGGGCAGGTGGTTGACTTATAGTTCAGGTGTGCATTTGCCTGCTTAAGTCTGCCACTGTTCCAAACAGCTTGCCATGCTCTATATATAGAGATGACTTCACCCTCTGTTGGAATGCAGCAGCTGTTCAGCAGTGCACACTGATATGCTACAAAGACTTAGGCCATATCTAATTGAGCACTTCAATACTGCAGAGATAGGCGCCTTGGAAATATTTAGATAACATGCCTTTGGCCAGATGGAAGCTGGCCAGGATACCAGGATAAAATCTTCATCTCACAGGACTGACAATGAATCTTGGTTGGGGCTTCAGGGAGGGAGGCAGTATCCGGAGACATGTTGCTCTGTCCTATTCACCCCTCGCTGTAGAGATGACACAAAGAATAACAAGGAATAGGAGAAATCGACCTTTTACTGCTTCTTTTTCTGCTCTCATGGCAGTCCAAAGAGAGCTTACTTCTGTGAAAACAATCTGAATGGTAATAGTGCCTACATGTCAACAAGCCTCCTGGTTTTAAGATTCCCCCACAGGAATGTCTCCTCCCACAGCTCCCAGATTTCCAGCCCTGGAAATTGATGGGCAGATATAAACAGATCAGGTGTTGCCATTCCACTGCTTCTAAATAAATTGGTTGCTCAAAATTGTTTCATAAATTTATTTTTAAACAATACCTGAAAACATTTCATGAAGTGATAAAAATTACTTTAAAAAAATCCGTCAAAGAAGACAAAAAAATTATTGTGACCATTCCACTACTCTAAACCAAAAATGAAGTTGTAAAGATTCCTAGTAACTTTTTTTCATGTCTCATAAATCACCCAATAAATTGTTTTCCAAAGAAACAGGAGAAACACGAAAGGATTAAAAAAAAACAAAACACGAAAAGAGGTCAATATAATTTATGTGTGAAGTCTAAAGGACATTCAGAAGAGTAAAATCCAATGAATGTCAAGAAAAACACACTAGGATTAATGATATTTTAAAAGTCTATTGCTATTGACACTAAAGAGAGATGAGCATTTATTCTACCCACCAGGAAGTGCCACATTTTAGGTAAAACAAAATAACTAATATGTGGATCTTTTAATTATAAGGAACATATTTTATAGTCACATAGTCTCATGAATTATCTTTCCATTCTCAACAAAATATAATGTAATATAGATTATTAGCCCCATTTTTAAATCAAAGAAAGAAACTCAAAGATTAAATGGATAATTCTAAGTCTTGGCATTTATTACAGCCACTTGATTCCAATACCCACCTAGCTATTGCCTATTTTGTAGAATAACAACCACTAAGTTGAAAAAGTCATGAGGAATTATATTTGGTGACCCGAGAAAATTATGTGACACTTAAATTTTTGTATTCATAAATAAATTTTATTGGACTACAGCTATATATATATATACACACACACACACACACACTGAGTGGCCAGATTATTATGATCTCTGAACACTATAGTAATCTGGCCACTCAGTATATATCCTATATAATAAAAGGCTAATATGCAAATTGTCTCCTTGACCAGAAGTTTGAACAGCAGGGAGGCCAACTAATCGTCTATGTCCCCTCCCCCTGGCCAGGCTGGCCTGACCCCACCTATGCACAAATTCATGCACCAGGCCTCTAATACACACACACACACACACATACACACAGTGGTACCTCGAGATACGAGTGCCCTAACATGCAAGATTTTTGAGATAAGAGCCATTGAGTGGTAATCGCTCACAGCTGCACAGGACCCACCAGTTTACCGTGAGTCGAGCATCTCATAGTTTCCCATGCCTCAAAGTTACAGAACGAATTAAGCTAGTATCTCGAGGTACCACTGTACACTGGCCAGATCATAATAATCTGGTCCCTCAGTGTATATATATTCAATAATCCCTTCTACACAAGGGCAGAGTAGCGTAGTTGTGATAAATATTAAACACTCATGAAAGAAACAAATAACCATCCTCATGGCTCAACTAAATATAAGGCTAAATAAATGCAACATTATTAGTTCTTTACTTTTAAGGAAGGAAGAATAATTGAGATCTAGCATACTTATACTATCATAACAAAAGTGGATTTCACACTCAAATGTTAGCAATATGTTACTCTAGGAGGTAAATTCTCCAAAGAAGGCCCATATGCTGAAATAAAAAAGTTCCTATATTAAGTGAGTAGATTGGCATTAGTCAACTAGAAGGTCACTCAGTAAAGCCAGTTTCAGAGAAATGGTGAGGCCAAACATTAGACTGCAGTGGATGGAAGAGTGAATTAGAAGAAGTTGTAGATTATTTTTACCAGAGATTTAGAGGAATAAAGGAGACAAATCAGACAGTTGCATAATGAAGATGCAAAGACAAGAATTTAATGAGGGTTTGAGAAGATCAGTGATTTTTGTAAAGTGCACATACTCCCAATGTAAAGGCAGGGAGTTCCTTCCTCTATACTCTTATCACTATCATTTAAGCATCACATAAGCACACTAGAATCTGCAAAGTGACTTCTCAAAATGATTTTAAATATTTATTCCTACTTTGTCTGATGTTTTTCTCTATGACTTTCTTTTGTTTCATTTTTTTTCTTACATTATTTTTCCACCTTCTGCTCCTAAATTGTTGTTCCCAAGATTATATAACTTTGGGTAAGTATTTTGTGCATGTAATTTAGTCACCAACCTCAATCATTGTTCAAATTCCCCCTGACATTCTGTTTTAGATTATCATCATTTTACAAGTGCCTTTTTGTGGTTAGAGAGTTGTGTGTGTGTGTGTGTTTTAAGTTTTATGTGAGATTCAAATTTAAGGACCTTGTTTATAAGATCTTATCATGAAAAAGAATAGTCTTCCATTTTTAACATTATACTGACCTCTAGAGTAAAAAAGCTTGAATATCATCTGTAGAGTAAAAAGAGTTTATCTTTTGAAAATCACCAAAGAAAACAGCAAGATAACCGGCATAGAAAGGATTATTTTTAAAATAATCCTCATTAGGGCATTATGCATTTAAAGGAACACTTTTTTACTTAAATACATAACTGAAATACATAATTGAATTTTCATGCATGGTCACACATGGGGAATATACCAAGAGAATATTTACATAGTCTTAGCCACATTATAATATTTTTGGAATAAGATTGGCTTAAAAATAAATAGCTGTAGCATTCTATTTTACAAATTTCTCTAAAGGAAGTCAAGATCTTAAAACAGTCAAGAAAAATATTGTTGAATTTTATAGAGATATGAAAAAGGTAGAAAAATGAGGAGTTAGGACAGTCAAGTAGAATCGAGATTGAAATAAAGAGAGGGTCAGAGAAGTACAAAGTTAATTGGAGAACATTGTTCATTATTTTCTCTTTCTATCCCTCATTTTTTAGTAAGACAATTAGAAGTCAAAAGAAGTTCTTTATGAGTTGCAAACTCAGATCTTTTGGGTCCTAGTTAAATGTTTTCATTGTGTAATGCAGCTTTTCTTACTAGAAAGAAACTTGATAGAAAAAGCAAGAGGTGGTCCCAGTGCCGAGGACTTCCAGCATTAGCTTTCTGGTGCTCTGTGAAAGTGCCACTTGACCCAACTAAGGTCAGTCATACGTTTTTTAAACCTCAGTTGTCTAAAAATTCCTTTCTTCTCAGGAGCCTCCGGCCATGAAAAATCATTCAAGTGTTTTATATACTTCTGTAACAGATACCCCTGAGATAGACCAGAAAATTTCAAGTGCCATTTAGCCGAAAAGGCCAGAATATACCATTTTAGTGTACCAAGCATATTCACCAAGGCATCTAATGTAGTCTTAAGAGTCAGAAAGATACTATTAATATTAGTGTTTTACATGTGAAGGTTTAAAGGGTTATATAATATAGGTTCACACTGATTTAAAATGACAAAATTTTAAATAGTACATATTTTAAGTCTCATTCACCCAACCTTCTTTTAGTGGTGAATATCTCTCATTGTGATTATTTCAACACTCAGGTAAGGCTTATGGCTGATGATGATTTGTTTAGTGGCATGTTATTTCTTTTCTGAATTATTTTTCATATTTTCAAGATTTGAAATCAGCCATGAACTCATAAACCACTGGATCATTTATTGGTTTTGATGGGATACAGGCTGACTATCAATATGTCATCATTTCCCCTAGGCATACCCCAAGGCTGTTCCAAAAACTTGGCAGTAGGAAGTCAGTTTTTCAAAAATGATGTCAGACTCAAAGTGAGGCATAATTTTAAAACATGTTTCTTGTAAGTAAAACCACAGACTAATCATTCTATGATATTTTTCTTCAACTATCAAATAGCACACATTTCATATCCTTATACCCAGACTGTTATTTCCTCCCCACTCATATGTATATCCTCAGAATTATTCATTGCATCCTCAGATGTAGGGTCAACCCTGAGCAAACCACTTCTGGGTCACATGTTTGCCTTGACCTTACTCCACCTACATTTTCTCTCTATTTCTTCCAGTTGATGCATTCTATTCCTGAACCCTATCAACCATCTCATTAAAGTTTCAACTTATACGAAAATTTAAATGGCAGACAACAGTGTCAACTACTACTCTATCCAGAAAAATCCATATTTTACAAGTATTAAATCTTTTAAGCAAAAGGGAAACAACCTAGCATGGTAATTGTGGCTTTTGGAGATGACAAACTTATTGCCATGTTCCATGGGGTGGACTCTTCCTGTATCATCCCTGGGGCACAAGCACTTTATCCCAACACCAAACATGTCCAGAAAGAGAAAAGAGCTTATTTTCTAAGCTGAGAGTTAGAAGATAGAAAAAAGATAAAAATCACCACTCTTCTCCTATATGTTTAAAAAGGACAACCTAATATGTATTGTAATTCTCTCATATATGCTATATGATTTTTCTCATTTTCATCTTCCCTCAAATCTTGTGGTAGAGGTAATTTATTCCTGTTGCAACTTTTCAGAACCATGAAGTTTTTTGCATGTCAGAGTTTGAAGTGGCACTCAACATTTTTGTCAACCCTATTTTCCCTAATGTCTTATGCAAGTGAACTGGTGGGTTTCTCTGTTAATATTCTTGCATCTGAAAAACCTCAGCACTATCTTCTGGAATACTAGTTCTGGACTCAAACTGCCTGGATTCTACCTCAGCTATACAGCATGACTATGCTCAAGATACTTTAATCTGTTTGAGGCTCAGACCCCCTATTTGTAAGAAAGGAATGATAATAGTACCTATCTTATATGGTTGTTGTGAGGATTAATTGAGATAAACCAAGTGAAATGCTTAGTGGTTCAATAACTTTAATATTATGACCCGCTAGGTCAGAGGAGGTCAATAGTGTTTTTCTCACATTACAGCTCTAACTGACTGGAATGACTGCAAGAACATTGTGCTAAGAATTCTCAGGAGGCCTCTAGAGAAAGTTGTCTGCTTGATTCAACCCTAGCAGCATGATTAGGGCTACAGGCACAAAATGTGCAGCAAATACACCACTCAGGACCCAAGTGATACCTAACTTCCCCTAGTATTTTGCAGAAAATGGTGCTTAAAAAATAAATAAAAGATTGAATGAATAGATAAATGAATTATAGAATCAATATAAGCCTTGCCTAGTATGGATCTATATATTAGCTGAATCTAATCTCATATTCCCTGACTCCTCTTTTTCAACTTTCTAATCATTGCTTATAATAGTCACTTTTTCTAAGATTTCAGTAGACTTCAGAAGAAAAATGTATTAAAAAATAGGCCATATCTTTTTTGATGTCTATATATATTTTAAAAGCTAATATGCAAAGTGTCCCCATGGTAGTTCAACCAGATGTGTGCTGTGATGTGCGCTGACCACCAGGAGATGATATAGAACAAAGGAAGGCCCCAGCTGGCAGCCAACAGCCAAGAAGAAAGGTCCAGTAGGGCCTAGGGACCCTATCTGTGCATGAATTGCATGCATCAGGTCTCTATACTAGTAATAGAGGAATATGAAAATTGTCCAGGACTCCATCACAGTAATGACAGAACAGCAGACTGTGTGGGGAGACCAGGCTGGCGGGGAGTGGGGGGGAGCAGTTATCAGGCCGGCAGGCAGAGGCAGTTAGGGGAGATCAGGCTGTCAGGAAGATCAGTTAGGAGCAATCAGGCAGGCAGGCAGGTGAGCAGTTAGGAACCAGTGGTCCTGGATTGTGAGAGGGATGTCCGACTGCTCGTTTAGGCCTGATCCCATCCTAAACAGCAGTCAGATACCCCCCGAGGGGTTCTGGATTGGAGAGGGTGCAGGCTGGGCTGAGCTCTCCTCCTCCCATGCAGAATTTTACACTCAGGGCCTCTACTATAGTATAATAGCCAAATGGGCCCAAATCCTGTGATTCTAAGACTGAAACATGTTCTACATGAATCAGTTGCCCAAGTGGAACCTCTGTGTGGCATTGTGCATGGAATCACATTTATGTAGTTCACCCTTAGGGTAGTAAACCTGTGGTTTGGCCACAGTAAGTTCATTCAAGTCAACATACTAAGTTTTCAATACAAAGTTAAAAACATATTTTCTAGCCTTGGAGCTTTGTCCCACCTCTGCAGGGCTTCCAGGTTAGTATCAGAAGCAAGGCATCTACTTCTCAAAAGAGACAAAAATATATCTTTCTCCAGAAGATATATAAATTTTAAACTCATGATGAAGAGACCATAGGTTTAAAGAAACTTAGGAAAATAGGGACATTAAAAAAATCTCTGATGAGCAACTTTAGAAAAAAAAATAATGAATGTGCTATGAAAAAAGAAGCCAACAATAAACTGAGGTGTTTGGATATTTTAAAAAAAGTAGGTTACAGCTTGAGTTTCCCTTTTTTTTTTTTCTCTGACTAGGAAAAAAACACAAATTGTTTCAAACCTATTATTATTCCTTGTAGTGTGTGTGTACACCTAGGGGAAAAAGGTGCTGTGGGTGTAGGCTGAGGTTCAAGGGAAAAGAATGCAGGAGAATAAATGGGGATAGAAGTGATTTATTCAGAACCAGCAGAAATTATACTTGGTAACTGGAGTTGAGTACAAAGAGATCAAAGTAAGGCATGCCACATGACTGTGAGCCACGTGATATACAGAAAATGATGAGCCATAATTTATTATTGACCAAGGAGAGAATCTAACAAGGCTCAGGAATTATTTGGGGATGAATAAATGTGCCAAAAGGACCTAAAACACTCTTTTCAGAGAACATCTGTGGCATTTGGAACATCCATGGAACACACTTTGGGAACCACTGATATATCGCTATATGAATATAATATTAAATTTCTAGTGATATATGAGCATAAAATAACTACTGTTAATATACCTTTTTATGGTTTAGCATTTATTTTCACATGCTTTTGTTCATTTACTTCTCAAAATTACCCTATTAGGTCAGAATGAAAGCATTCATTTCAAAAAATGTAAAAACAAAAACTGAGAAAGGTTAAATAACTTGCCCAAAGTCTCACAAGGGATTTTAAGAAGAGACAGGACTCAAGGCTAGAACTTTAGGCTTAAATCCTATGCTATCTCTAGCAGTGACAGCAATAACTAAGGAAAAAAAACAAGGAATATGCAGCAACTTTCTTCTAAGCAGTGGTTCTTAACCTTCCTAAGGCCACGGGACCCTTGCAGACAGTTCCCCACGTGGTGGTGACCCCCAACCATGAAATTTTGCTACTGTTATGCATTGTGGTGTAAATATCTGCATTTTCCAATGGTCTTAGGTGACCCCTGTGAAAGGGTCACCTAAGACCAAACGGGTCGTGACCCACAGGTTTAGAACCACTGTTCTAAAGTCTACTTTATGGGTACAGTCTCACTACTCTATGGACATTTTATAAGGGAGAGAAGAAATTATTGTATTTCCAGTTTACAGCAAGTATTCCTATATTTCCCTTCACAACAGACCTCAAATAATATTTTATGTTCTTTGAAGATTGCACAGTTTTCAGAATCAATTAAATTGAAGGATCCTTTTGTTCACTGCTTATAGGTTAATCTGGAATCCCCCGACTGGCTGAAACAAGCCTGGACAAATTGGCCCCTCGGGCTGATATTCTTGACAACATACACCTATTGAAAGGGTGTAGTTCTGACTTGCTTTAATTATGTGGGGTCAAAGCTTGCTTCTGTTGTCAAAGTTCTCAAGGAGGAGAAAGAGGTTGCTGGGATATTTTAACTGACTCTAATAAGAACAATCTTTTAAAAATTGACAGCAAGGTGAAGAGTCTCAGGAAAGCAAAACTTAAAAAGAAGAAAATAAAAGGTCAGAAAACATTGAAAGATTCTGAAATGAATGACCAGGTATGCAACAACAGCCAATCAGATTGATCTTTCTATGTACTTGGGCAAGCTGTTTCTCATCTCTGCATCCAGTTTCCCTCTTAAAAGTAAGGATTCTGATGTTTATTTACCTTATAGAGTTGTGAAGATTGAGTTAAAGTATATGTGGTACCCAATAAACATTAGAATTTTCTTTCTAGACTTCTCACTGTGTTGTTCTACATATCAAAGTTGGTGTACCATTTTACATGACCACCATCAAAACATGAGTTCCAGCTGCTTGGAGTCCTCATCAGCACTTACTAATGTCAAGTTGTGAATCATGGTGTGAAGTGGTTTCTCGTTGTGATTTTAATTTGTATTTCTGTAATGAATAATAATGGTGATCATCTTTTAATGTGCTCATTTGGCATATTTGTATTTTCTTTATTGAAATGCCTTTAAATCTTTTGTCAATTGAGGATATTGTAACTGAATTTCAGCTAAATACTTTGCTATAACTATGAATTTTGCCTTCAACAGAAAATGAATGCACTAAGACACAGCACAGGGTAGGGTGGGAAGCCCATGACAATAATTTTTAATTCTCATTTTTGGAATAGAGAATGGACTCTAAAAAGATTTTATAATTCATCAGTGTTTTATGTCTGAGGTTCTTTGAATCTTGGTAAACCATGAGTGTTCATCCTATATAATTAATAAGTAATATGCAAATTGACCATCACTACAACACACAAGATGGCTGTCCCATGTGGTCAAATATGGCCACTCCCATGTGGACACAAGATGGCCTCCACAGATGGCCAGCAGGGGAGGGCAGTTGTGGGCAATAAGGCCAGCAGAGGAAGGCAGTTGAGAGGGACTAGGCATGTAAGAGAGGGCAGTTGGGGCCAACCAGGCCTCTAGGGGAGGGAGGTTGGGGGCAATCGGGCTGACAAGAGAAGGCAGTTAGCGGTGAGCAGGCTGGCAATGGAGGAAAGTTAGGGATGACTGGGCCAGCAGGGGAGAATAGTTGGGGGCAACCAGGCCTGTAGGGGAGAGCAGTTGGGGGTGACAAGGCTGGAAGGGGAGGGCAGTTAGGGACAATCGGGCTGGCAGGGGAGCAGTTAGACATTGATCAGGCTGGCAGGGGCATGATTAGGGGTGAGCAGGCTGGCAGGCAGAAGCAGTTAGGGGCAATCACACAGGCAGGCAGGCAAGTGGTTGGGAGCCAGCAGTTCTAGATTGTGAGAGGGATGTCCGACTGCCCATGAGATGAGACCTAAATAGGCAACTGGACATCCTTTGAGGTGTCTCAAGGTTGGAGAGGATGGAGGCTAGGCTGAGGGACACGCCGCCCATGCACAGATTTTGTGCACTGGGCCTCTAGTATCTACATAAGAATTTGAAGCTGAGGGAATCAGTGGTCTTCTCTTTCATCTCCAGGGAGAATAGAGGAAACCCAGCAAACCTTTGCAGAATATTACCTACTCTTGATAGTAAAAAAGAAGGGTGGAAAAGTCAGGAACATGATCTTGAAACCTGAACATGACCTTTATAAAAGGTTAAAGTCAGAATGCCATAGTGACTGTGAAAAGAGAGTTTCTTTATGGAATAGGGTTATTTTTGCCCCAAAATCATACTTTGAAGCCTGAGGCTAAAGCAATGAATTTTGTGATCATAAGATAAAAAATTTATGCCAAGAGTGTAGTATTCAAGGCTAAAAGTGCTGAGAGAGAAAGTTTAAAATAGAATTGAATTATGTGTTTCTTAGGTGTCAAGACACATAAGATTTTATCTGATCACATAGATCATACAATTTTTTAAAATTATAAAATAAATTTGGTACAATTTATTTCCACATTTTAGAATTGTATATTTTTGTTAATTAACTAATGAGGCTGTATGTGAAAAGAAATAATAGGTATGATGGTGGGTCTTACTGTAACATATTATGCATAATTAACTCACTTTTCTAAATAGCAGTTTTTTCAATTAAAAGAAATTAGAACCCTACACAGATCCCACAGTACAGCATTTTCTATCCCATTGGAAATATTAGAGGTTGATTCATAGCTAGAATTAATGCCTTAGATTTATTTTACCTTTTATTTTTATATTATTTAGTTCTCAAGTACATATAGAGAAAAAATAGTGCTGTTTCTGCCTACCTTATCTGTTAAATGAGGTTTAAGATAAAAGAAAATATTTCAAAATATAAATTTTCTCAATTTATACAGTGATTCTTTGGTAATAATAGATTCTTCTTAAATCTCAAGCCATACCTGAGATTGTATTCCTGACTGAAGTTACTGGCAATTAAAGAGTGTGACTCTCTGAGAGGAAGACAAATACAGAGAAAGAGATTTGTTCTTACTTATTCATTTCTATATTTATTATTATTATCAGCTTTTTGTTTCTCTATAAGTTTGATTTATTTTTTAAGATTTTTAATTAATTTTTAGAGAGAGAAGAAGGGGAAGAGAGAGAAAGAAAGGAAACATCAATGTGAGAATGAAACATCAATCAGCTGCCTCATATCCAGGCATGTATCCTGACCAGGAGTCAAACCAACAGCCATTTGGTGCAATGAACACCCTAATCAACTGAGCCATTCTGGCCAGGGCTGACCTGTTATTTTTTCTAATTTTCTGTCTTAAACTGGTTGGTTAACATACTTTTACTTTTTACATTTTATATTTAAAAAAATTTAAGGCCACAGATTTGTAATGGTGATATTAGATCCATGTTGTATATTCTTAATATAATCAACATGTTATATGTTATATCTAATTTTATATGTTTGTTTCTAAATATTCTACAATTAGAATAGTTTGGCTTTCTTTTTAAACTGAGATTAGGTTAAATTTAGAGTGGATTTCCCTCTCCCTTCCCCTCCATTTTTTAGACTCAACTAAAAAATGCAAATGAAAGTCAGTTGCAATTTTTGATGAGCTATTATAAACAAGGTTCTTTATATTTGACACTTGACCTATGACTATACATAATAGGCATAAGATTTGGAATTTTTTTTTCTTAAATTAAATGTATCATTTAGTTACAGGGCAAAGTGTTTAGTTCAACTTCACCTTCAATGGATATTTTTATTTTGCTCTTAGATATTGGTTGCTCTTGGGGAAGCCAGTTGCCATTTGTGAGTGAGCTTAGAAGTTAATCTGAGGCCAACAGCCATATGAGTGAGGTCAGAAGTGGATCCTCCTGCAGCTGAGCTTTGAGATGACTGCAGAGCTGGCCAACACCTTAATTACATCCTTGTCCAAGACCTTGAGCCAGACCCACCCAGCTAAGCTACTCCATACTACTGACCCATATAATCTATGAGATAAATATTTGTTGCTTCAAGACACTATGTTTCAGAGTAATTTGTTAAACAGAAATAGATAACTAGTACACCTTCTATTTGTTTTTAACCAATCCTATATAATAAAAGCCTAATATGAAAATTTTCCCCTCCACTGGGAGTTAAACTAGAGGGCGGGGCAGGCAGGCCAACTGCCCACAGCCCCTCTCCCCAGATGGCCTCAATCGGCACCTCCACCCCAATCAGAGGTGGGGTCAGCCAGCCACACTCCTGCATCCCCTCTCCCCAGCTAGCCCAGCCCATTCACCCTGATTAGGGAGGGCAGCCAGACCCACCCGTACAAGTATTCATGCACCTGGCCTCTAGTATAAAATAATAAAGTAAAAATCTCAAGTGATAGGTAATGTATGGGGGGAAAAAAACCATGACCAAACCAAGTATGGTTAAAACAAAATTATGGTCAAGCCTCAATTATTCTACATAGAGAAATTGGAGATACTAACCCAAGAGGTTGTAAAAAGAAACCTGGAGACCTGTTCTTTTGTCAGGAAAAGAAGATCCAATGCTGAGGATGAAAGGAGTTACATGTATAGTCTATAACCCCCCAAACATTGCTCTGTACATGGACCAAACCCATGGCCAAGGCCTCATCTTCACAATCCTACACCTCAGTGAGCTATATCTCAGGAACCTCTCTGGCTTCCTTAGAGACTGCTGACAGACATCTGCTCTACATTTAAGCTTTATGTTCACAGCAAAGCTCTGTATTCCAATTTGTTTTGTTCTTATATGTATTTAGCTCAAGGAATTATGGCTTTAATTGGATCCAAAGCTAAAATTTCCGTGAAGTCTATTTATTTAAAACCACATAAAAAAATGCTCTCTCAAATCTTTTGGGAAGAATCCTCATGAGAATTCCATTTCCTGCTGTGTGCTTTATCTCTTTCACAATATAAAAGATGGGACTTTTGCTTCTGTGTTTTAAGATCTCTGACATCTAGTTTAGAAAGTGATGAACGTGCAACTTCAGGAATATCTTGCTTTAGTCTCAGGAAACATCAATTGGCAGAACTATGCCTGGGATGTTCATATTCGTGCACTCTATCACAGCCACATATTTCTGTTAAAATTTGGATTTGGTCCTGTCACTTGACTTGTGGAGAATGGGTTATCATGTTCCAAAAACATCTTTGCCAACTATCAGTCATCATTAGTGGAAATATCTTTTTTTCTTCCTGCCTCATCCTGTCTAATAATTCAATAAGCATACTTTCTCAATCACATCTTTGTCTTTGTTGTCTTTTTTTCAGCTTATTCTGCTTTGCTATGATTTTTTTTTTTTCAATTTAGTATAGCTGTCGCAATTCTGGTGCCTTCTGAAAAAACTGACATTAAACTTCTGCTTTCACTCTCTTCACTTGCTAAACTCAGGATCTTGAAATCTAGAACGGATACTTTTATTTCCCTTTGCAAAAAAAGTCACCTGGAAATAGCTTTAGATGTTGTGATTATAAACAAGAGAGGCACTTGGGTAAACTAATTAACAGTTGCTCTCACAAGGCAATGCAGCGCACTACTGAAGAGCTCAAGATTTGACACAGTGGATGTGGGTTTTCACCTCAGTTTTGCTATTTAACTGTGTGCCTCTAGAGAAAATTTTATATGCTTTTTGGGTATCAGATTACTTCCCTATTAAACAGCATTACTGCCTTGAGCTTTAAATACGATAATGTCTACTAAGTGTTTCAAAAAGAACCTGGAAAATAATAAATGCTCAATAAGTATTAGCCTCACTCCCCCTGAAAAAAAAAGTTAGTTTGCTAACTATGCTGTAATATTATAGGCTTTCCTTACAGTAATGGAGCAGACATTTTCTCCATATTTATATTTACAAGGAGGAATTTAACAAGACAACCATATTCAGGGAATTATGCAGCCTTTTAAATAGGGCTTACTTCAGATATTTGTGCACACACTGTTGTCTAATGAAATAACTTCTTATTTAACATGTTCTCTACTCTAAAGAAATGCATGACTATTAGATAGATGATAGATAGATGATAGATAGGAAGATAGAATCCTAAGATCATAGAATTTTAAAAAAATTTAAAAAGACATCAAATAATTTGTAATCCAACCCCTACATTTACAAATGAAGAAGAGGGGATAATATACAAGAGCACAGTTCTCCCAGATTTACTCACCTGCTGGTTCTACTACACGAGTAGGTGGTCTGTAGTTGTTGCAAATAAATAATGATTAAAAATTTATCATTATTTTAAAAACCTTCAAAGGGAAAAAATGTTACTCTGATTTCAGATTCATCTAAAATATACTGAATAAC